>PVIR01009195.1:0-53955 GCA_004026965.1 Petromus typicus | reverse complement strand
ATTGGTCTCTACATACTGTTTTATAGTAACTTGTTTTCCGTAATAAACCAAGGAAATAAAAAAGATAAAAATAGTCTCTAAGCAGAAAGGTAAAAAGTCTTTTAGAAGATATCTCATTCACTATTCTTGCTCCTAAGAACAGCTCTAGCAATTTATACATCTGTTTCATTAAAACCTTACCAATGATTTCTTTTTTTTTAAAGGTTTTTGGAGACAGGGTCTCGCTTTGTGGTTCAGGCTGGCCCTGAGCTCAGCCTCAAACTCACATCACAATCCTCCTGCCTCTGCCTCCCGAGTGCTGGGATTACAGGCGTGAGCCACCACGCCCGGCACTGTGGTATGTGGTACTGGTTGCTGCTGGGTGTGGGTCTCCACACCAAGTATTGTTATGTGGTTACCGGGGAATCGAACCCGGGTCCTTGCGCTTGTGAGACAGGCGCCGGAACCACTGAGCTAACTCCCTGGCCCCTTACCAGTGATTTCTAATTTGATCCTTTCCACTTTGCTAGCAGAAGAGTTACTTTTTATTTTCTTATTCTCAAAATAATTCTGTTGTTTTCATGTGGTGAATGCAGGAAATTCATGATTCCTATTCCATACACATAGCCATGACAGAAAAACACAGCGAGCATACAAAAACTATGAATGGGTGAAAATTGAGATCAAAAGAACCAGGATGGGGATTTAGCTCAATGGTTCCGGCGCCTGCCTTGCAAACGCAAGGGCCAGGCTTCGATCCCGGTAACTACATACAATGGTGCCGGGTGTGGTGACTCACACCCACCAGCAGTCAGTACCACATACCACAGGGCCCTGCGTGGTGGCTCACGTCTGTAATCTCAGCACTTACGAGGCAAAGGCAGGAGGATTGCTGAATTCTAGGCTGAGTTCAGGACCAGCCTGAACTACAAAGGGAGACTCTGTCTCAAAAAAACTAAAAAGAAAAGAAAAGAAAATGGGACACTCAATATACTACAAAAGGACACTGTTTTTTCACAATTTGAGAAGTGAAACAAGAAGTGGACAAATCCAGGTTAAGAATGGGAGACCTTTTCATAGCTGTGTCTGAAAGAAATAAGCCAAAAAGTTAAAAAAAAATTAGTGAAGATAGTTCTTTTTTTCTTTTCTCAGTATTGGGGATTAAACTTAGGACCTTGTGCATGACAGGCAGGTGTGGTGCCACTTAGCTACATGCCCAGCCCAAGATACAGAAGTTTTGACCAACACAGATCCTAAGCTTGACCTACTTACTCTGTCTAGAACCCTGAATACAAGAAGTAGAGAACACATGTTGTTTAAAGTAACATATGTTGATTTAGCACTTACAAAAATGGATTGTAAACTAGGTCACTAAGGAAATCCCAAGGGCTTGGATGTAACGCAGTGGTTCCACACCTGCCTGGCAAGAGCAGGGTTCTGAGTTTGATACTTGGTACCGCAAAAAAAAGGAAATCTCAAAACATTTTAAAAAATTAGCGTAACACAAACTACATCTGCCAACTACAAAACAATTAAATTATAAATCAACAAGAGGACTATATATGTCCAGTCAATTTGCATTCTTTGTGGTGGTTACTTCTATAAAGTCACTGGGAACTCTGAATTTGTGAATACCAGACCATTGCCCCTAGGGAATGTGGAGTTAGGTTCCTCTGAAGCTCTGGTCACATTGTCCTCGATTCATTAATACCTAACCCTGCCTTATGTGTCTTTCTGTTTAAAGATTATACTGTTTATTTATTAGCACTGAACTCTTGGCTACAGGGCTATAATTCAGGCTGAATGAAGCTTACCTAATACATGTTTTCTCCATAAGACACAATACAGTGTCTTCTTCTTGGGGACACCAGTCACTTCAGGGTCATAGTGAGGCCATTTAAAAAAGCAAAATCACAGAAAGCATGCTCATGAGAAAAATGTGCACTCACTATCCCAGCAAAAGGACGCTTGGTGTCAGAGCTGAAACAAGTGAACAGTGCCGCCGCCCCCTTGAACACATATGTGTGTATCAGGGTACCAGGTGGGTCCGGGTTCTCACACGCGCCTGTGAGTGACCAGCAGAGCAAGGCTGGTATTGATCTTGGCATTGTAAATTAATTTTTACAGATTTTATTTTTATGTTGTGTTATTTTATGTTTTTTATTTATTTATTTATTTTTCCTCAGTACCAGGGATTGAACTCATGACCTTGTGCTTACAAGGCTGGCAGCAGTGCCACTGAGCTAAATCCCTGGGCCATAAATTAATTTTTAAAATTATTATTATTGTTATTATTTTACAGTACTGAGAATGAAACCAGGGCCTTTGCACTGAGCTATATCGCCATCCATTTTTTATTCTTGAATTAGAGCACCATTATGGCTTGCTAATTGTGTGTGTGTGTGTGTGTGTGTGTGTGTGTGTGTGGTGCTGGACATGGAATCTAGGGCCTGGTTCATGCGAGGAAAGCACGGTAGCACCGAGCTACATTCACCAGCACACAGATAAATTTTTGAAAGTAAGTGTATTCACAAATGCACTACAAAATGAAACAATAAATAATAAAGATCAATATAACATGTTTGTAAACTCTAACATACACCCCCCTAAGACCTTATGGATTGAAAATACATTCAAACTGTAGGCTATACAGGACAACTTAAAAAGGAAATTAATAATATTAAATTATATATTTTTAATGACTGAGTATGAAAAAAGCTATTCTTTCAATTTATGAGATTTTTAAAAAGTACAGAATAAGAAGGAAGGGAACAGAATAAGCACAGGAGAGAAATACAGTAATAAAGGAAAAAAATTAATGAACTATTGGCTGGGTGTGGTGCTACACCACCTGGTAGGCTGAAGCAGGAGGGTTGCTGCCAGTTCAAGGGCATCGTGGCTAGGGATATAGCTCTGTGGCACAGCATCTGTCTGGTAAGGATGAGGTTCTGACTTTGATCCCTCGTACCAAAAAAAAAAAAAAAAAAAAAAAAGGCCAGCCTGGGGCACATAAATTCAAGGCCAGCCTGAACTACATAGTGAGACCCTGTCTCTAAACAAACAAATAATCAAAGCAAAAAAGGAGGCTTAAAGTTTCTACTCAACATGCATCCTCAGCATCTAGTAGATGCCTCTTTGGTGTAAATGTTTATTGTGGAAAATTATCTTGGGGATTCTAACAAAGCAGTTCTCAGTTTTACTCATTGCTGCTTTTCTCTGTGCGGTAGACTTAGTCTACTGGTGGCTGTACCTGAAGACAAGCTGGAAGGATTCTCTGCAACTTGCCTCTCCCCAACTCAGTGTTGCTCTGGTTACCTGTCCCACTGCTAGGACAGCCTCAGCGGGTCTGCTCTTCCTCATGGCATGGGAGGCTGCCCCACTGGGTCTTTGGAGAGGGTCCTGGCAGGTCTGAATTCTTTTTAGACTGACCTTGGAGCACTACTCCACATATAATAGTAGAAAACTGGTAAGTCTGAGATGTCCAATGATGGACAATATGTGAGTTATTTATGGTACATCTCTACGCTGAAATGTTAGGCAGCCATTGCATTTCAATTGCTTGGTGACATAGGAGAAAATGTTCGTAATATTTTGCTAAAGCAGATTTTACATACTAGGAGTTATATACAGCTCATTATATATATTTGAAGTGTACAACCCAACATGTTAACAGTTACTTTTGAGTGGTGGGTAATTTTTATTTCTTACTTTCTTTTTTTTTAAGGTTTGAGACAGGGTCTCGCTTTGTAGTTCAGGCTGGCTCTGAGCTCAGCCTCAAACTCATCACAGCAATCCTCCTGCCTCTGCCTCCCGAGTGCTGGGATTACAGGCGTGAGTCACCACACCTGACACTGTGGTATGTGGTACTGGTTGCTGCTGGGTGTGAGTCTCCACACCCAGTATAGGTGTGTGGTCACCCGGGATCGAACCCGGGTCCTTGCACTTGCAAGACAGGCGCTGGGACCATTGAGCTAAATCCCCAGCCCTTATTTCTTACTTTCATTCTCTTAATGCTTTTATATATTTTTAAATTTTCTACAATGAGCAATGTTTTTTAGAAAAATTCTTATCTTTTAGAAAAATTCTTATCAGAAAGAAAGGTCAAAGTCCTTTGAGTCTGCGCTTCCCACACTGTGGCTGGCTGGTTCTGCACTCAGGGAGAGATGGTCTCGGGAAGGGCCTCTGCAGGTCTGCGGAATCAGGGGCCCAGACGGGAGGGTCTGGGAGTTCTCAGTGCTCACCTTGGCCCGGGTCACTTCTTCACTGGTGAGCACGAAGAGGACATCCTGCACGTGCAGCAGGGACCAGGGCAGATCCAGAAGGGAGACGTATTTGCGCAGCACGTTCACAGACTGAAGCGTCAGCACGGAACACCCTGGGCGAGGGGAAGAGAGAAAAGCCTTGTAGCCTGCAGCCAGACCTTCCCCCAGCACAAGCCCTGTGCCCTGTGGCACCAATTGCTGTGGGGTGGATGGGTGTGTCTGTGGCACCAAAGCTGCTCTTTGTCATTTTCACAACTATGAAGGGTAAAGTGGGCCACCAAAGGGCTGGCGGGCTACCCTCGATCCTACTGCTGCCTTAAAAACGAGGAAGACGACTAGAGTTTCAGATCTAGGTACTTCAAGACCAAGGGAAACAAGGATTTCTGTAATGAGAGGGCAGAGAGCCGTTTCTAGCTTTGTTGCTCCAGAACTGACCATGTTGAAGCCAGACACACCTATAATCTCAGGACCTTGGGGGGTTGAGGCAGAAGGATTGCAAGTTTGAGCACAGTCTGGAAAACCTGTCTTAACATTTTTTAAAATGGTCTAAGGGGGTAGCTTAGTGTGAAGCACCCTACTTAAAGCCCCAATACTGGGGAAAAAAAAATTCCTTAACTGCTCTCAGCCTGCCTCCCCCCCTCCACCGCTTGCTTCCCCTCTCCTTTTCCTCCTTCCCCCTTCCTTTCTTCACCTTTGCCTCATCCCCTTTTTCTTTTGAGGATCTAGGTATTTATTTTATTTTTAGTTTTTTTGAGACAGGTCTCGCTTTGTAGTTCAGACTGGCCCTGAACTCACTATGCAGCCCAGGCTAGCCTTGAACTCTCAAGGCAATCTTCCTGCCTCTGCCTTCTGAGTGTTAAGATTACATGTGTGAGTCACCATGCCTGGCACTGTGGTCTGTGGTTACCCAGGATCAAACTCAGGTCCTTGTGCTTGCAGGGCAGACACTGGAACCACTGAGCTAAATCCTTGACTCCCTAAAATTTTTTTATTAGGATACATGTCTAGTGCATAATGTTTACATTCCTGTGGGAAGTTGGTACATGTACATAAACATATTAATTCTTTTTTTAAAGCCTTTTTTCCCTTTCTTCCCTCCCCATCCATCTTTTGATCTCCTTTAAAAAAAAAAAATGTCTGTCTGCAGTATATAATGCTTACACTCCTTGTGTGAAGTCGGCACATCCCGATGCCTTTTTCATCCCTTTCCACCCTCCTCCCAGTCCCCTTCCTCTTTCTCTCAATCCCCTTTTCCTCTGAGAACGAGCTATCTCCGTACTTCCTATTATCTGTCTTCTATTTTGTTCTTTATTTTTACTTTGGGTTTCTCAGAAGAGAAATAATATGATATTTAAGGTTATGTGTCAGATTTATTTTACTTAATATGTCTCAAGGTGCATTCATTCTCCTATAATCTCTTTAAGGCAGAGTAGTACTCCACTGTGTGTAAATGCCATATTTTCTTTACCCATCCATTTGTTGATGTACACATAGGCTGCTTCAACAGTTAACTATTATGTCTTATTCTACTATAAACAACAGTGTGTATGTATTTTGCAATATGATATCTTTAACTCTTGGAATATATTTAGAAGAGGGAATAAGCTGGATCAGTTGGAGTCCTCCCCTTCTTCCTCTTTGTTTTTGGAGACAGGGTCTTTCTAAGCAATCTAAGCTGGCCTTGACCTTCTTATGCTGCCCAGGTTGGCCTCAAACCCACTGAGATCCTCCTGCCAAGTGCTGAGACTGTGGGCCAAGCTTGCTTGCTTCTCTCTCTCTTCTTTGTCTCCTTTCTTCTTTCTCTCCTTCCTTCTTCTCACCCTCCCGTCCCCCTTTTCTGCCTTTCCCCAACCAGGCAGGGCCTTACTATAGGTTTCATGTTCCCAGGCTGGCCTAGAACTCCTGGGTTCAAACAGTCCTCTAAGCTTAGCTTCCAGAGTCCCTGAATCTACAGATGCACACAGCACCCGGCTCTTCAATCTGTTTTCTAATCTAAAAAATAATCATAGTAGTATGAGACAAACAGTATGGATATGAGAATCAAATAAATTACAGTTGTGTTCAAAGACTTCAAAGCTTGCTAAGTTCAGTAACTCAATGCAGAGAAGGCTCACACTGCTTATTTTCATATGCTGAATCTTCCTGTCATTCGTGTGAGGCAAGATAGACCAGACGGGCTTAAAGGTACTAAGCCGCGTCCCATGCATTAAGTGGCCAGATGGGATCCAATACCTTTCTGAAGGTTAGAAAGAGTTCTGTCTCAAAAGACTAGTCCATCTGTCACCTGCCAGGCATTTGCTGATTAGCTGGAGGATGGGATGGGAGTTTAGATGGACAGACTGACAGAAGACCAGGGACTGGAAAGACCTATCTGTGAGAAAACTAGACAGGGGTGAGGGCAAGCCTGGCCTCTCAGCACAGCTGGCATTTTCCCAGCAGATACGGCCTACCAGGCACACACCTGGGTCAGGAAGTGAGGCCACCTTTCCCACCCTGGCCTTTGTTCCACCTAGGCCAGCTCTCCAGATATCATACAGTCGCCCATCAATACCGGATGGGGATTTACTCCAGGAACCCCACAGATACCAATATCTATGGGTGCTCAAAGACTATTAAAATACACAGTACTTGTATAGAATCTATACGCCTTCTCTTTATCGTCCACTTGACAACATCTCTAGGCTACTTACATACCTAGCAGAATGTAAACACTATGTAAATAGTCGTTATAATGTACTGCTTAGGGAATAATAACAAAAAGAGTGTTTGTACCCATAAAATTTTTTTTTCCAGAGTAATTTTGATCTGTGGTTTTTGAATCCATAGATGTGGAACTTGAAGATACGGAAAGCCAACAATATTTGCCAATTTCTCTCTGATAAATTTCTCTAAAGGATAGCAACTAGGAGCCAAAAAGACAGGCGTTACCTTCAGGGAACTTCCCTTCTGAGTGCAGGGCCCTGCAGGGAGACAGGAAAAGAGAGCAGGTTAGAATTGGCCCTTTTAAGTGTTACCAAGACAGATAAGAGGAAGGCCTGCAGGGCCCATACAGGTTCCCACCTGGTTTCTTTTTTTTTTTAAGATAGGGTCTCGTTTTATACTTAAGGCTGGCCCTAAGCTCACTATGTGGCCCAGGTGAGCCTGGAACTCACAGCAATCCTCCTGCCTCTGCCTTCTGAGTGCTGGGATTACAAGCGTGAGCCACCAAGCCCAGCATTGTAGTATGTGGTACTAACTGCTGGTGGGTGTGAGTCACCACACCTAGCATTATGGTATGTGGTTACCATGGATCGAACCCTGGACCTTGCACCTGCAAGGCAAATGCTAGAACCACTGAGCTATATCTCCGGCCCCCATGTGGTTTATTCTGCATACATCATCATCTAGATTTCCTGGATCCCATCCTCCTGGCTACAGGAGCAAAGGACATACTACCCAAGAACAACTGATCCAAGGCTGGTATGGCATATGAAATGACTCCATACAAACTTTGTTAGATTTAAAGGTAATTACCTTGGATTCTTCAGTTTTTCTCTATGACGTATGACAGGAAAACATTTTAAAGTACTAATTATCATTTCTTCCATGATATTTCCTTCTTCCTTTCTGACCTCCCCAACTCCCACCTTCTGTGAGGAACGGTCATTCTATGATCACTGCCTTAAAGGGAATGATGACATGACCCCAAGAGAAATGATGTCTGAATTTCTTCCCTGCCTTGTTATTTTAAAAACTGGGAGAAAGATGAGGGTGGGCAGCTTCCTGACCCAACACTGACACACGTACTTGTATGAACAAAGACTTTTGGCAAAGGAGTAAAGAAGTTGAGAGCTGGTCAACTATGGGAACTGATTCTCTGGCAAAGGCCTAAGAAGAGAAAAACCTGAAAAAGATCTCAGTGATCCCAAGAAGATCACTTGCCCTGCTGCTGGGGACCCTGACTTTTTGGGCTCAGGATATCCACAGGGAGAGGTGAGCACTAGAGACTGGCATCTGGCACTTGCACCAACAGCCATGGCAACTCTCACTGAGCAAAGCTATGGACAGAGCCCTGGGGATGTGGGGAGAGCTGGTCCCCATGGTGGGAAAGACAGGAAGTGGCTGAGAGGTGGCCAGAAAGCCAGAGAGTGGAGGGCCAGCCAGTGCCAGGCAGTCAAAGCAGGAATTCAGTGGGTGTGAAGCAGAGCTAGATCTACAGAAAGACCAAGACAGATGAGGTCTAAAATGAGTCTGATGAATTTAGCAGGCAGAAGCAACTGGGAAAAACGATTTAGAAGCTGGTGAGCATGACCATAACTTGTTTTTATATTTAAGTATAGTGAGCTCAGTGGTACCATCCCTTCCTGGCAAGGGCAAGTCCTGAGTTCGATCCCCAGTACCAGGGGGGAGTTTGATCCCGCTAAAGCGGGGGAATACAGCGACCCCTTTAGTGTAGAGAGGACCTGGCCGTTCGACAGCCTGTGGTACTCTCCCTTCTTAAGGAAATGGCCCTAGGCAGTTCTGGCACCTCTGGGTTCTCTACTGGAATGGAGTTTTCCCTGATCTCCCCACTTCAGTGGAGACTGGGCCAGGATGGAGCAAGCTAAGGCAACCTCAGTGTCCAGGTAACCCTCTGTTATGGTGACCTTGATTTGTTTGCAGGACAGCCTGACTGGATCCTTAATCTGGTACAGTGTGAAGAGCTGGTTAAAAAGTCGTCACAAGGGCCGGGGAGTTAGCTCAGTGGTTCCGGCGCCTGTCTTGCAAGCGCAAGGGCCCGGGTTCGATTCCCCGGTAACCACATACCATACTGGGCATGAAGACTCATGCCCAGCAGCAACCAGTACCACATACCACAGTGCCGGGCGTGGTGGCTCACGCCTGTAATCCCAGCACTCAGGAGGCAGAGGCAGGAGGATTGCTGTGATGTGAGTTGGAGGCTGAGCTCAGGGCCAGCCTGAACCACAAAGCGAAACCCTGTCTCAAAAAACCTAAAAAAAAAAAAAAAAAAAAAAAAGTCGTCACAAGTGTAGTTCGCTGTCCATGCCTGTGCTAAGAACCAAGGCCTCAAAGTAACCACATAGTCAGAAAAACTACTTATGGGCTGCCTCGCTTTTCCATATATCTTCACAGAAACATTGCACACTATAAATTATAAAATCACAAAAGACTAGCCAGGTATGGGTGGCACATGCTTATAGTCCCAGCACTCAGGAGGCCGAGGCAGGAGGATCAGCAGGAGTTGAGGGCCAGTCTAGGTTACATAGTTCAAGGCCAGCTGAATCTGAATGGACCTAGTGTATCTCACAACAGGTCTCTAAACTTCAACTCTAGCTGGTCAACAAGTGACCGGTCTTTATGGGACGAGAGAGCAGTTTGGTCTCTTCTCATTCTACACTTAAGGAATCAGGAAGAGCTATCTGGAAAAAGTATGTGGATAATGATTTCTTCATTTTCCACTCAGTAATGCACAATTTAAGGACAAGGCGAGGGGGTTGTCAGGTTGGAACTGCCTTTACCAGTATCAGAGGCGTAAGATTCTGGTTCTGTGTTTGGCACTCCTGAACCTTGTTGTGCTGGGAAGATCCCTTCATGGCCTCAGTCAAAGGAGGTGATGGCTGGTGAGGTGGTCATTTTCAACCTCACATCTTTCTTTTTTTGTTGTTTTTTGTGGTACTGGGGATTGAGCTCAGGCCCTTGTGTGTCCAAGGTACGCACAGTACCACTTGAGCTAAATCACATATTTCACTGGTCTAGTCTGAAACTGCTGAGCTTATTAGAAGATTTTACAATGAGACTTTCATACTCACTTGCCCCTTTCCATTCCCAGTAGCCGGGAAAGGCTGAGCACACAGCTGATCTGGGTCCCTGCAGAAGTGCTTCTCTAGGGACAGGAAAGATTGTATGACTAAGTTGCTCAGAATCTTTGAGGTTCTGTTTTGGTTTTATTGGTAAAGTGAAGAGAAATATCAATAAATAGGGTGGCTATGATGAACAAATGAGATTTTCTATCGTACAAGTTACACCCTCCTTCTCTAAAGAAAGACTGGAGGTAATGTACAAAATTCATAATGGAGGAGAGCAAAATAAAAATGAGAGTGAAGAGGAAGATGAGGCCCGAGGACATACTGATCCACAGAGCTTATTCTTCGAAGGCTTTCTGTTTGTCTGTTTTTTGTTTTTTTGAGACAAAGTCTCACTATGCAGTGCAAGCTGGCCTTGAACTTGAAGTGATCCTCCTACCTCACCCTCCTGAGTGCTGGTACTACAGGCATGCACTATCACGCCCAGCACCTTGAAGTCCGACCCATGTGCTTCAGGAGTTGCAAAATTGGCTCAGCAGCTTTCTGTGGCCAAAGGAAGAGAAAAATAAAACCACTTACCTCACTTGCTGTATCTAGGGGCTAAAAAAATCAGCTGTTTAAGAGATGAGTATTTCTTCTACGACTTGTGAGAGATTTCTCACAGAGATGATGAGGTGAGGTGTAGTGAGCGACACAGCTGACGGTGGCTGCATGGTAATTCACTGCTGAATTTCCCAGGCCTCAGCTACCCAGGGCGAAAGTGCTTCAGCAACTGTGACCTTTAAGCCAATGAGCAAAGCCTTTCCACCCCTGTCACCCACGGAATCATACCTCACGGCTGCATACAGAGCAACGTGATTGCTGTGACCACTGACTCCCTCTGCGTCGAAAGTCACCACCTGTAGAGACAGGATTTGCACCCATGTTCTCTGCTGGCTCGGCTCACAGTAGTTGCTGCCATTGCCTTGGGAATGGAAGGAGAGAGCGGAGACCTGAAACTTCAATTCTGAGGGCACCTGAACTGACTCCTGAGCAGATCGCTGGTGTGTGACTACTGACCTGGCCAATTTGAACATGAAGATGGCTTCCGTGGGTTCTCCGCTTACTTTTATTTCTGACCAGTGGAGCAGAGTATAATTCAGCCATGACAGGAAGTTGGTTCAGAATATCTTTGTTGCTTATCTGCTTGGCCATTTATTACTATATTTAATTTTTCTAGCTGGCTCAATGGGAACTTTGTTCAGGTAGGTGCTGCCTGACTTATTTGGACTCTTTTCCTCATGCCACATCATTGGCACCAAAGCTTTATAGGCCAACAGCCACTGTGTCCTGGGGCTGAGCTCACAGAAAAACTATCTGTGCATACACTGCCTTGTTCTCATTTTCCACAAATATGTCTACATCTGGCACAGAGAGGTTAAAAAGACCAAAGGATTATTAAATAATGATAAGAAAACAATAGCTTAAATAATAAAAAATATAAAAACGTAAAGGACTAAGGAAAAGGAGTAAGACAGTTAGGATGTGACCAAAAGTGACAGACTTCCCTGGGAGAGACGGTGACACAGCATGGATGAAGGGACTTAGAGCAGAGACTGGCATAGGCTGGGAAGGGATTTACTCTTGGTCATTTTGACCAAGGCATATTGACTGGTCCCTGTGACATTCTGAGATTTGAGAATTATTCTCGGGGAACACCATCAAGAATCAGTAGCAGAGCTGGGGATTTAGCTCAGTGGTTCCGGCCCCTGTCTTACAAGCGCAAGGACCCGGGTTCGATCTGCCCCCTGGCCCCCAGTATGCCACATACAATACTGGGCATGGAGACTCACCCCAGCAGCAATCAGTACCACATACCAGTGCCAGGCGTGGTGGCTCACGCCTGTAATCCCAGCACTCGGGAGGCAGAGGCAGGAGGATTGCTGTGATGTGAGTTTGAGGCTGAGCTCAGGGCCAGCCTGAACTACAAAGCGATACCCTGTCTCAAAAAAACTTAAAAAAAAGAATCAGTAGCAACTCAGGTGAATTCAGGGCAGTCTTGATGATCTGCTAATAACGTAGGGAAGAGTTCTGCCAGGGAAATAGCTTTGTTTCTTAAAACTGAGAAGCTCTCTAGCAAAGCCCTTCTCTCCTTTTTGTTTCATGCCATTATTGAAATGTTTCTCAGGAATCAAGTACTCTACATAGGAAGGTTTTCTCAAGGCCATCCTTGATTAAGAGTAAGCCTACTATTGTGCTTCCATTTCTGCCAACTACCAGCAGATATTTTAACTGTCACCCTGAGAATCTCAACCCTTCCGCACAAAACCCAGGTCCCCATAAAAGGACAAGTTATCCTGAGAAGTCATCAGTCTCTGTGATCTCAGTGTGAATGAGGCCTCTGGAGTTAAGATTTCTTGGTGGGCTGAAAAATTATCCCTCAAATGTGTCCTAATCCCTGGAACCTTTGAATGTTACCTCACATGCTGATTAAGGATTTTGAGATGGGGATATTATTTTGAATTAACTGGTGGATCTAAATGTAGTATCAGTGATCTTTATAAGAGGGACACAGGAGGATATGTGTGAAGAGAAACAGAAATTGGCATGATATGCTTTGAAGATGGAGTAGCGCTCATCAGCCAAGAAATATGGCGATCATGAAAAGCTGAACATGGTAAGGAGAAACTTTCCCTCAGCACCTTCTGAAGGGACCAGCCTCGCCAGCACCTTGCCTTTAACACAATGAAACTGATTTTTGCTCTTCTGAACTCCAGAAAAGTAAAAAACCAAATCTGTGTTGTTCCATGCCACTGAATCTGTGGTAATTTGTTGTAACAACCACAGGATCTAATATAAAGGGGAAAATGATAGGGAGGGACCATTTGGGGCACAGCAGTGTCATTTTTCTAGTGGCTGAGGCGTGGTCATGCTCCTGCTCACACCAGTGTTCAGTCCCCACTGCTCTCTTCCCTCTCCCTTCTGCCTGCTCTCCTTCTTTTCTTCTTCCTTTCATCCTGGGACAGAACCCAGGGCATCATCCACGTGCCATTGCAGGCAAGTGCTTTACCGCTGAGCTACAGCCCCAGCCCAACAGCCATTTCTGTTCACTTTAAGGGACAGTCTTCCTCTTCAACAATTCACAGCTCCAAATTACCTTTCACTCATCTATTTGTACAGTCTTCTGGATAAAGGCAAAAGCCTGTTTGTTGCACGATGTCCTTTTTGCAGTGCAGCAGTCCCACTTGTGCGTGATCTTGTCTCCTTTCCTCTTGGATTGTAGCCAACCCACCACACAATCAACTCCCGCTCTTCTACACTGTCAGTAGGAACAATGACATCTCATACAGGCTTCTGTCTTTAGCAGAACTTTCTCCCACTCATCTCATTTGTTTATCCAAATGATCCACGAGACAGGATCTAAAACTGCTCTCAAACATAGTCTATGAAAGCTGGGCGTAGTGGAGCACACCTCTAATCCCAGCGCCTGGGAGACTGAGGTAGGAGAATCACAAGTTCCACCACAGCCTGGGCAATTTAGGGACTTACTGAGACTCTGTCTCAGAAAAAAAATATAAAATTGGGCTGGGGCATAGTTCAGAGGCCCTGGGTTCAATTCCCAGTAGTGGAAAAATGGAAGAAAACAACCCAAAAAAGTCTATAAAAATGCTAATCATTAAAACTCAAATATCCAGTGCACATCCTAAGTCTCCCATGCAACACAAATAGGGGAGAGCTGGGTCTAGTTATCTGGACACTGGTCACCAGCAGCACCTTAGGCAAGCTGCAGACCTGTATCATCCAAAGTTATATCTACCTGAAATGTCTTGGCTTCCTCCTTTGTGGTATTAAAAGTAACACTATTCTGCTTTTCTTGATAGATTGATGAAAATATAATTAGATCACATGAAAAATTATAAGCAGTCAGTGTGAAGGCCCTGAGTTCAATCCCCTGCACAGAGAGAGAGAGAGACAGAGAGGGAGGGAGAGAGATAGATGCAGACGTAGACACAGGGCCAGAGATAACAGTAGAGAACCTGAAGGATACTTTGGTTTCTAAGGCACTAGTTCTTATCTGAGGGTGGCTTTCCCCAGATATTTGGCAATTTTGGGAAATACTTTTATTGTGACAACTGAGGAGAGGTCTCGCTACTTGCATGAGCAGGGATGTAGCTACATTCTACAATACATTCGACAGTCTCCACATCAAGGAATTGTCCACCCCCAAATATCAGTAGTGCTGGAAGGGAGCAAGGATCAGGAATGCATGGCTTGCTGCTGCTTTTCCAGTTCTTACCACAGGTCATGTCCTCTAGTAGGTGCTGAACAGCTAGGTTTTTGAATACAAGGCTACGGCAAGGCTTAGGACCTGGCCTGCCTGACGTCCAGAGAAGACACTATTGACCTCCTGCTCCGCTTTCTGTGGAGGGCGGCTTGGTACTTCCCAGAGCTCTGTTCTGTCATCCCCTCCCTGTTGGTCTCATGCTGCTGCTGTAGGGGACAGGAATAGGGTAGGCAGTTTGAAAGCATGTAACAGACATGGGACCAGATGGAAGTCAGTTTCCTGCCATCACACCAAGCTGCTGGCTGCCAGGCCGGCTTTGCCCTGGGCAGAGAGATGTGCTGAGACTCAGCCTGGTGTGGCCCGGGTGATCAGGTCTGTGCTCTGCAGTTCTGCTTGTGCTTCATTCTTGGTACTTCAGCCTCTGTCAGTGTGTCATTAGTAAGGAGAACTGAGGACCCGCAAGGTCCTTGTTCCCGGCCCAGTGGAGTGTTTTGCTGCAGGATGACTTCTCACCTGCCTTCCCCCGACCACCCTGCAGGGACTGTTCCTCTGTGTAAAACGCATTCGAACTGGGATACAGGAAGGTGAGTGGGAACCCAGATTTAGCTCCTGTAGTGTGAGTTATGGCTATTCTGGTGACAGTGTTAACATGATCCTGCACTTCCACTGTGGTTGAATAAGTACAGGCCAGAGAAAGCATTCCCAACTGTGCTGTGATAACCTGTATTTCCTTATGAATCATAGATGTATTGCAAGTAATTTATTAAGAAAGTGCTACTGTAAAGTGATTTTCTTATTGATGGTGGTTAACTCATTTCAAGGTTCACTTGTCAATAAAGGCCTTGTCACTCACTTGAATGCATGTTAACCACCTTGCACACATTCAGGAAAGACCTGCACGCAGGAAGGTGGCTGTTTGGAGAGGAGCACTCTGTGAGGGTCTGTTCTGAATATGGGTATAAAGATGTCAGGCACAATCCCGGCCTTCACAGATCTTACAGTCTAGACATGATTTGCACCTTAAAGGGAAATAGCAACACGTGCCGCATGCACAGCAGACACTATGAAATCCCCAAGACTGTTGAAGAGGTCAAGGAACTCTTCTTGGAGAAGAGGTTCTTGAGGGCATGGGTCACAAATTACTTTTCAGAGACCCAAACGTGAGAGAGTCCTGTGAGATAAAAGGGGTGCAGAGTAGTCTATGCCCTGCTATTCAAGGCCCAGATCTGTTGGTGTGGCCTGAAAAAGAGACCTGGCTGTCACAGTGTTCAGACCTCAAGGGAGGACCAGAACGACGAGAGCTGTGAATTCCAAGTTTAAAAGAATGAGCGTTCATCTGGTAAACACAAATACTGAGGAGAGCAATACCTCTTAAACACTTAAGTGGGGAGAGAGGAAGGGTTTGGGAGCTGGTCCTGTGGGAGCCACTATCACAAGAAAACAGGTGACCTAATAATAACAAAACAAAAACCAAAAACAACAGGTGACAAGAAGATTTCAGGCCTACACAGCTAGTTTGTGGAGCCCTGAGATGTCCAGACTGTGAGAGATGAGGCAAGTTAGGTAAAAGGACCAAGACCAGCCCCTGTCAGCAGGGCTGGACATTTGCTCCAAAACCCATAGATTTAATCCTACTGTTTTCCTCCTCATACCTTCTGGGAGGGAAAGCAGTACATGTGGGCCTGTAAACTTAAAAGCCTTTTCTTCATCTAGGAAAAGAAAGAGAAGATTCTTGCAGAGTCAGGGCCCTTGGGGCCCACCTGCATCTCAGCCTTGATGTGACTCAGGGCAAGGAGTGAGGTGTTCCTTATTGTCTGTGTGTACTAAATTTCCTTGTATTTCTACCACTGGAAAACAAAAAGACTGATTAATGCTTGGGGCAGACAGGGAACAGATCAAGGAAAGGCACCAATTAAAGAGTTTCCTCACAGAATGTGAAATGGGGTGGCCACACTGGAAGTTTGGCAATTTCTCAAAAGGCTAAACATGCAGCCCAGGTGGAGGGCTCTGGAGAAGAGGCCACCACACAAGATGTCCACAGGTCCTCCCTTAAGAAAGGCCTAAAAGGGGGCGGGGGATTTAGCTTAGTGGTTCTGCTGCCAGTCTTGCAAGCTCAAGGGCCTGGGTTTGATCCCTGGTAATCACATACAATAATGCTGGGTGCTGTGACTCACACCCACCAGCAATCAGTGCTACATACCACAGTGCCAGGGATGGTGGCTCATACCTGTAATCCCAGCACTTGGGAGGCAGAGGCAGGAGGATTGCTATGAGTTCGAGGCTTGCCTGGGATATATAGTTAAGTTTAGGGCCAGCCTGAACTACAAAGCAAGACCCTCAAAAAAAAGGAACAAAAACACAAAAACCCCCCAAAAACACCTTATGATGAATATTATCATTGTATATGCCTCGAATGTATAATATGTTTTGCTATTTAAAAAAAGGGTCTAATAAATCAATATGTCAATGAGTTCATCACTGTTCAAAGCAGGATTCATCTTTTACTCAAGATTAACCAAAACTTAAAGCAGAAGGGGGTTTTAACAGTATTAATCCAGGCAAGATTACTATTGTTGTTTGTATTCTGAGATGTAGACAGACACTTTAGCAGCTTTAAAATCAACTGCAGGCTATGTCTAGACCTGCTAAATCTTAGTAGAGCTGAAATTGTTGCAAAGTCTATGTACTTTCCAAAGTAAACATGAATGTCTGTTCTTGCTCTAATTCTGAAATGTCCTTTCTTAAGTAGGCTTGAAACACCTTCATGTCTTTAGGAGTGAGAAAGTGAGGCTTATAACCCTAGCTTTGGGGGCTGGCAGTGTGGTTCAGTGGTAGAGCACATGCTTAATGTGTGCGAGGTCCTGGGCACAGTACATGACATTCCCAAACTCCTTTTCAAGAATCCGAGCTTCACTACTTAGCTACTTTGGGAAGACTGGGCGCTGGGAACCTGTTGCCTCTAAAGAGAAAAATACTCTGCATGTGAAGATGCATGGTACAAGGGGTAGTTCTGTACAAATGACAATCATAGCAGAGGATCCTGCGAGACAGAGGTGAAGGAAGGAGGACAGTTTGGAAAAATATTCTGCCGGTACCTAAGCACTGGTAATTCAGTTCCTCAGTCCTACAAAAGATCTAAAGGGGAATAAAAAGGTGTGTTTCAGCGGAGTGTGATGCATCACACTTGTAATTCCAACACTCTGGGAGGCAGGAGGATCACAGGTTACAGCTCAGCCTGGGTGACTTAGTGAGGCCCTGTTTCAAAATAAAAAATGAGTAAGAACTGGGGATGTAGCTCTGAGCATAGGGCCTGGGTTCAATCCCCAGTCCTTTAAGGAAAAAAAAAAAAGAGCTGTGTTTGTTCCTTAAAAATTTAGGGGAGAACAATAGAGCTTTGGGTCCTTTCTGTAGGGTGGTTCTTAAGTAGGACTGGATGTGGGCGGCCAGTCATGGGAAAAGTTGCCAAAACGAACCCATGTGATGAGTGGGGACCTGGGCTTCCTTTGAGGGCTTCGTTCCCTTACCAAGTTGATGCCATTGGCCTTTGTGTGCTGGAGGAGAACGCTGGCTACATGTTCCGTGTCCCACTGCACTCCTGGGTCATCTGGGAAATCCCTGAAAGCAAGAAGCACAACTTGAACACTTTTGTTTTGTCAGGTACAACCTTTTTCCAAGCTCCAATAGTAGGTTCCCAGTTTTGCAGCAGTTATATTTGGGGTTGAGGTTTCTCTATCTTTTAAAGTATTCAAGATTTCAATTAAAGAGATAAGATTTATAAACATGAACGACTAGAAATCAATGCACAATTTATTATTCAGTCTACCCCTGAGGGTTGAACCCAGGGCCTTTCCTGAGCTATATACCCAGTCTTTTTGGGTTATCCAGGTAGGACTCAAATTTGGGATCTTCCTGCCTCAGCCTCCTGACTCCTGAAAAAACAGTTGCATACCAGTTACCCCTCCTCCCTTCCTCTCCCTCCCCCCCCCCTCTTTCTTTGTGACACAGAGGACTGAACCCAGGGACTTCATGCTAAGATACACTTCCAGACTCTCTTTTATTTTGCTAAGTTGCCCAGGCTGATCCTCCTGCCTCAGTCCCCCAAAGCACTGGGATTACAGACATATGTGATCAGACCCAGCTTTTCTTTCTGCAGTTCTGGAATTGAACCCAGGGCCTTTGCACTGAGGTAAATCCCCAACCCATTTTATTTCCTTGTGTTTTATTTAGTTTTGAGGTAGGGTCTCACCAAGTCACTCATTTTCTCTGGCTGAGCTTGATCTCACAACCCTTCTGCCTCAGCCTCCCAAGTGGCTGGATAATAGGTCTGCGACACCACACCTGGCTATTACTTGACATTCTGATAATAGCCATCCTAAAAGATACTTCAGATACTTCATTATGGTTTTGCTTCGTATTTCTTGGATTATTAGTGATGGTAAGCACTTTTTCATATACCTCTTGGCCACCTGCATATCTTCTTTGGAAAAATGTCTATTCAGGACCTTTGCCTACTTTTTTTTTTTTTTTTGCTATTGACTTGTGTAAGTTCTTTTTTTTTAGGTTTTTTGAGACAGGGTCTCGCTTTGTAGTTCAGGCTGGCCTTGAGCTCAGCCTCCAACTCACATCACAGCAATCCTCCTGCCTCTGCCTCCCGAGAGCTGGGATTACAGGCGTGAGCCACCATGCCCGGCACTGTGGTATGTGGTACTGGTTGCTGCTGGGCGTGAGTCTCCATGCCCAGTATTGTTATGTGGTTACCGGGGATCGAACCCCGGCCCTTGCGCTTGCAAGACAGGCACCGGAGGCACTGAGCTATATCCCCGGCCCTGTAAGTTCTTAATATATTTGGATTAGTACCCTGTTGGGTGTATGTTTTACAAACATTTTCCCTTGTAGTTTACTTTTTCATTTCTTGACTGTTTTCTTTGCTGTCCAAAAGCTTTTTAGTTTTACACGTTTATTTTTGCTTTTGTTGTCTGTGCTTTTAGAATTTTGTTCATAAAATTACTGCCAAGACCAATACCAGGGAGTTTTCTTGTAAGAACTTACAGATTCAGGTTTAATGCATAAGTAACTGGTCTCAAGGTTGTAATCACCCCCTCCCCCCTTTTCTCTCTTCTTTCACTGGTGATTGGACCTAGGACCTTGCACACACTAGTCTATAGTTGAGCCCTGTAAATAATTTGACTGAGTTGAAGACTGGTCATAGATCTTTAAGCAAGGACGGAGGTCTTCAGTAGTACTATTAGGATGGTCCAAAGTGGGCCTGTATTATTTTACCAGAGCTCAATCAAGCTCCCAGCATTTACGGGTGATCTATTGATATTTCAGGATTTTTTATTATCTTGTCCTAGACATTTAGAGTAGTAACTGGTACTTAGGAGTGTAGGCGATGTTGAAGTCTGGCCAAGCAGGGTGCACCGCAATACAGCCCAGTAGCTCACTATAGGACGACTCTAGGGTTGAGCACCCTGAGTGGCTAGCTCAGGTTGCCTGAACATCACCCCCATGTCCTGACTCTCCAGGCCTCAGCCAATAGACAGGTTACCCACAAAGCTTTTTCCTATGCCCGCCCCCAACTACCTCTATATAAGCTATGCTCTTGCTAAACAAAAATGGAAGTGATTTTCTGAAATCACCCTAAGTCGTGACTCTGCGGCATCTCACCTCTTGGTCCAGGTCAAGATACCAGCCCACAACTAATCACACAGGAGGAATTCACTAAGTACTGTTTTCCCATTATTATTTTGTAATATGTTTCTCATTATTTCCTTCTAGTATCCAAGAGTTGGAGATATCATCCATCCTTACTGGGAATAATGTTAATGGATTTCAGGTGAATGTTTTGGTAGCTGCCAATTTGTAACCCTAAAGATAGGCCGAGCATATGTGGATGTTCTATTTAAAATTTCTTTTTTTTTTTTTTTCCAGGTTTTTTGAGACAGGGTCTCGCTCTGTGGTTCAGGCTGGCCCTGAGCTCAGCCTCAAACTCACATCACAGCAATCCTCCTGCCTCTGCCTCTTGAGTGCTGGGATTACAGGCGTGAGCCACCACGCCAGCCACTGTGGAATGTGGTACTGATTGCTGCTGGGGGTGAGTCCACGCCCAGTATTGTTATGTGGTTACTGGATCAAACCCGGGCCCTCGTGCTTGCAAGACAGGCGCTGGAACCACTGAGCTAAATCCCCGGCCCTATTTAAAATTTCTTGTACCACCATTCCTCCCAGTCTGTCAGAGATGAACCTCTGGCATGACCAACATCCCAGAAAAATGAAGACAGAAAAACAGAACCATCTCTCCAATACAAGGGGGCTCCTTTTGCTCACGCAGAAAGCCTGTTTCTGATTTCTGATCACTTGAGATGCTTCCTAGCTCTTCTTCTATCTCATATTTTCCAGGGCTCACCTTGATCTCTACCTGCTCCATAAAGCCTCTGCAAGGGACTCAGAGCCAAATGAAAGTTTAGAGTCCAGCCCCCATCCTGCCTTCCTTTGACACCAATAACAAGTACAAGATCCCCCCCCCCACCAGGTTCCATAATTTGCATAGCACTCACTGAGAGCTGTCCTATGCATGGTTACTGTTTAATCTCAAAGAAATGATACAGATAAAATTAGCCAAAGTCCAGGAGGGGATGAGGGTGAACATCTGTAATTCCAGATACTCAGGTGAGGTAGGAGGGTTAGGAGAATCACGCGTTCAAGGCTATAGTGGACTGCTTAGTGAAAGCCTATCTCAAAATAAAATAAAAAAGTGGGGGTTGGGATGGAGTTCAGTGGTAGTTTGCCTACCATGCAAGAAGTTCTGGGTTCGATCTCTAAAACGGAAATAGAGAGGGAGAGCAGGACGGAGAGAAGCTGCCATCAGGTATGACATAGATCACTTCCCAGAAGCCAGGGACAAAGCCTAGACCTCTCTTTGGTAAGGCTGAATTCTTTACTACATACCTTCCCTTGTATTTAACCTTGACTGAATTTGTTTATTAACCATGGCCTAGACCACTCCACTTAGCATCTAATTAAAATAGTATTCTGCTGTTGCTACTGTTTGTGGTTATTTTGGTTATCTCTTTACCTAAAGTAAAAATAAGACAATACATTTGTTTCTTATGTGGTATTTTGTACAATTCAAATGAAAGATCAGTTTATTTGAGTGAATAATAATTAACTATTTATATCATGTGGAAGGCATTTCAGTAGAGGGTTTAGAAAGCACTAATTGGTTGCACTCTATGTAGTACACAAGCAGTGGTTTGGAAGGCAGCAACTTTATACAATAGATGAGGAGTAAAAAGTAGATGAAGTGATCCAGTTGTAGGGGTACATGTCTGTAATTCCAGTGTTCAGGAGGCTGAGACAGAAGAATTACCATGAGTCTGAGGCCAGCCTGCGCTATATAGTGAGTTCAAGGCCAGCTTGGAATACAAACTGAGATTCTGTCTCAGAATACAAACAAACAAAGTATATGAACTGGGCAGGAGGTACAAAACATCCTAATGGGACTTCCTCCTTTCAACATAAGAAAAGAAAATTTTATACTTTCTGAAATATAAAAGTGGAAAATTTCAAGCAGATAAATATAGAAAAAGTAACTTCTTTATGACCAACTACCTGAGTTGTCCTTTGCCTAAAGTTCAACCCTAATCAGTGCAAACACTAAGTCTAAGTCATAACTTGCATAACTTTCTATCTTCTCTATTAACAGTTCTGTTTGATAGCAACGTTGGCAGAACATAAACAGGAGTATTATGACTCAATCTTTGGACCGTTCCTTAGCAGATGAACTTTGCCCATTTTTGTTTGGCCAGCACCTTCCCAACCCTTATTTTCCCAGCCCCTCTTCTCGCTGGCTAGAATTTGTATATCCCGACTAGAACTGAAGCAGCCATTTTGGTCTATGAAGTAATTTTAGGTGTGAAAGACGAAACAGTGACAAAAAAAGGAACTGAGGCACTGAGGACTCTGGGGAGTGAGCTGTCACACCATCTCAGTGTACCAGCTCCTATCACAATTATTGTGCGTTTCTGGCATTCATAGCAGGCCACTGTTTCTAACTTATAGGCAATGTACCTTTTTAAAGGGTCTGTATGACTGTTTAGGTTGTTTCTGATTTTTATTACTGTAGTAAGGTTGTAATGAGCACCTTATATGTATATAATTCTTGGTATGTGCCTCAATATTTCCTTATAATGTCTAGATGTGCTGGCACATGCCTGTAATTCCAGTATTTGCAAGGCTGAGGCAGGATAACCACAAGTTTGAGGCCAGTGTGGGTTACACAGTGGGTTCGGGACCAGCCTGGACTAAATAGCAAGACCTTGTCTCAAAAAAAAAGTAACAAAAAAATTTTTTTTCCTGGGCTGAAGTGAACAGATACCTGTGTATATATTTTACTCCATTTTGCTTGTTTTTTTATGGTACTGGGAAGTGAACCGAGGGCCTTCAAACTGAACTGTATCCCAGACTTTTTTTTTCTTTTTAAACTATTTTGAGACCATGTTTCACTAGTTGCCCTAGCTAACCTCAAATTTACTACCTCCTGCCTCAGCCTCCCAGAGTGCTGGGATTACAGAATCCACAACCACTTCCTGCTTAGATCTCTTCTAGCATCATTTTTTTTCTGGTTCCCGGGATCAAACTTAGGACCTTGCATTTGCAAGGAAGGTGTGTGGCGCCACTGAGCTAAATCCTTGGTCCTCTAGATCTCTTTTGTAAGAACCTTGTTATGAATGGTGGATAGAAAGTGTGTTAGCTTATAAGAACAGCACCAAGAGTGTGTTTTTAAGAGGGGGAGAGATTTGTATATTTTATAGGCTGAAAGCAACAGTTCATGAGTACAACATATTATCTGTTCGTTCTAATGGTCTAAGGTGCTTTTATACTTACTTTCTAATCCTAATAACCCCCTTGAACGTGTCTAGTTCAATTGCATTTCTTTTTCTTTTTGTTGAGACAGGGTCTCGCTTTGTAGTTCAGACTGGCCCAGAACTCACTATGTAACCCAGGCTTGCCCCGAACTCACAGCAATCCTCCTGCCTCTGCCTTTCGAGTGCTGGTCAATTGCCTTTTTTAAATGGGTGTGAAGACCTGGTTAGAAGACAATTACTCAGTTATATGTGGAGATATACACTGTATGGGGATGGAACAGAATATACATATTGTAAAGACTACAGCTTTAGGGATAGGGGTGTAGCTCAGCTGCACTGTCCCTTCCTGGCAAGTATGGGGTCCTGAATTTGATCCCCAGTACAAAAACAAAACAAAACAAAACAAAACAAAACCCCTATAATTTTGGTGGGTGTGGTGGCACACACTTGTAATCCCATCATTCTAGGAAGTTGAGGCAGGATGATCATAAATTCAACCCTAGCATGGGCAACTTAGTGAGACAGTGGTTAAAATACACAAATATAAAAGGGGGCCAGGGATGCGCTGAGTGTGCAGGCCCTGGGTTCAATGCCCAGTATAAGAAAAAAAAGGAAACACTACAATTTTCTCTCTAGTCAACCCTCCTCCTTGAAAATCACATGTTTGTCACCCATGGCCTATATAAGGTACTGTAGAAATCAAACGTTAAAAAGCAGTGCAGCTTTCCATTTAAAGATACCTGCCATCATCCTTCCTACTGACACTGGTGAGAACCAGTCAATGGATCTTTCCGGCAAGACAGGTATTCTAAAGCAATTCCTTTGCTCCTTGTTTTTTTGCCCAAGTCCAGGCACAGCAATAAAATTACAGAGTTTCTAGAAAATTTCTTTAATTATTACCAAAGTCCTTCATGAATGGCTTTTAGAATAATTTTAAGGAAAAAACATGGAAATTTCTAAGCTTCTGATGTGCTTGAGTAAGTCTGCCAAGATGTAAAGATGAATAATTCTGCCTGAAACAGATGGGACTCAGACAGGGAACTGAGGCCAAATTTTGCTCAAGAAAAGCTGAAATGACAACTTTGAAGAACTGGCAGGACAAGGAGAATCAGACGCTGCAGGACAAGTTCACGGATAACCAGAGATTGAATTGGGCAGCAGCTGAGTCCTGGATGACCACTTGCCTTTCAGGAGAATTCTGGGAGTTAAGAGTTCACCTCATCCAGCCCTTCAACTCAGACAAATCATGCTCTGAATTGTCTGGCAAGGCCGGACCTTATACCCAGACCTTCTAACTCAGAGAAGCTACGATCGTTCCACTCTATGATCGTTTTTTTGAGACAGGGTCTTGCTTTGTAGTTCACGCTGGCCCTGAGCTCAGCCTCAAACTCACATCACAGCAATCCTCCTGCCTTTGCCTCCCGAGTGCTAGGATTACAGGCGTGAGCCACCACGCCTGGCACTGTGGTATGTAGTACTGAATGCTGCTGGGCGTGAGTCTCCATGCCCAGTATTGTATGTGTTACCGGGGGATCGAACCCAGGCCCTTGAGCTTGCAAGACAGGCACTGGAACCACTGAGCTAAATCCTTGACCCCTCCATTCCATGATCTTATAGCTCAGTTCCATCAAGTAGTGTTTCCTGATGAAAGCTAGAAAAGGAGAACTGAGAATGGGACAGAACTTCCAAGGTAGTTCTTCTCAAAGTCTGAGGACTATGTGATGTATTAAAAAGGAGGATTAAAGATCGTTGGAGTTGGGGCTGTAGCTCAGTGCTAGGTTAGCTAACACAAGGTCCTGGGTTTAACATAAACCAAACCAACCCCAAACAACAACAACAAAAAACAAGCAACTTATAGAGGAAGAAATGCAAACTGTCAATATACAGTACATTATTTCCAACTCTCCAAAAGAATCAAAGAAGATTAAGGCAAGTGGTGTGCAGAATGGCCAGGAAGGCACATGTAATATATTGCTGGTGACAGTTTAAGCTTAAATCCCTGGGAAGAATTTAAAAGAAGGCAATTTGATGTTAGGTGACTATGCACACTCTTTGACCCTGTACTTCTAGAGGTTTATTCTAAGGAAATAGAGAAACCTAAAGGTCAAAACAGGTGCTGCAAAGGCAGCAAAAAGAGTTTGGTAGTTCTGCTGTATTACCAGCAGGATGCAATTTCTCTAACTTCCTGAATTGTGGCTTATGAAAAATGTGAAAGATAACAATTTTAGGAGGGGTATGTTCACAGTAAAAGCAAAGACAACATGCAGATACACTCAAGAAATGAGATGTCAATGTACACTACTGTACCTTGAATTCCCTAAATTTTAACATTGCTGTTATCATCTCAGAAAAGAATGGCACAGGAAAAAATAGACATGCATTTTAAAAAGCTGAATTTTGAAAACAAAATAAGTCTGGAGAGAACTTCTCTGTAAGGGATCTGGATGTACTCAAGTTTCCAGATGTCCCAGAGCCTCAGCAGTCAGAGCCCAAGACAACCACTAAATTTTAGTGTGTACTTTATTGGGGAATGTGGACCTCGGGAAACAGGATCAAGACACAGAAGGAAGAGAACAAGGGAAAAGGGAAGATCTGACTTGGCTGCAGTTACAGGTACTGGTGGGTGGTCCCATGGGACTGTCTAGAAGGCTGTATGAAAAGCTTCTTAGACCTATCCACCTGTCCACAAAGAGAAAAGGGAAATACTTCTCTCCACAGGGTGTTAGCTTTCCAGTGTTTCAGGGTTGAGCAGGCCTGGGCACCGACAAGAATGGCAGGGAAATGTCAAGGAAGGAAGCACGAGAGCAGGGTGGGTGTGAAGTGAAAGTTGTCCAATGGAACCAGCATCTATGCTGCGGCTGCTCAACCATGGTGGGAAGGGAGCGTCTAGGAGGAGTGTCAGGGAACATAGGCTCTCGGACAACAAAAGCCACATGGCCGTGTGATCACGGTTGAACACGCACTATAGTACCAAACACAGACCTAAGCTGTAGGTCTCTTCCCTCAGGAAGCACAGGTTGAGTGAGGGCGAGCTATGGGTTCCTGTGGCACTGGAGAAATGATTGAGGGGCAGAGGAGGAGGTTAGGAATTCCAGGTTGGGGGCGAAGTGTGCCTGTTTGGTGGCATGACTACCTGCTCATGGTTGTTAGGCTTATGAAACATCGTGTGGAGATGAGGGCTCTGAAGACCACTGAGGAGAAGGAGTTTGAGATTTTGGAAGTCACCAGACATGGCAGAGGAAATAGACTCTTTCAGTTTGATACCTGGAGCCTGAGGAGCGCTTCCCAGGGGAAGATATGGCAAATACAGTGTTAATCCTGTTGGAAAATGCCCTAGATTCCCAGCCCCGCCCTAGACCTCAGTGTTCAGTAAACAAGCTGGCCTCCTAGACTGTGAGAGTTCATAAAAATAACGTTTGTTTTCCTATTGGCAGCATAGCCTCAAACTCTGACCTTTCCTACACGTTCTAATGACTCACTCTGGCCGGTGCTCTATAGCCGTTGAAGAAAAGGATAGAAATACTCTGGGAAAGCCTACTGTGGTGAGCTAAGTGCCTCAGTCACCAGGCACAGGCAAGGAATGCCCCTTCCTCCTTTTCCTGCTCAACAAGCCTGTGGCCCAGCCCCTGTTCAAGCCCAAGCCTTGCGCACAGAAGCAGAGGTCATGATCCGCGCAGCTGGAACTCAGCTAGGGTTGGGTAATAGCTTATCTCTCTGAAGACCAAGTCCCACTTTTGCACACTGCACTCTGAACTTTAGTACAGACCGGAGGCGGCTCACACACCCTTATTTGGTCTGTGGCTTGTGTAGCCTGAGCTGGAAGGCTCAGCCGCCCTCCTCCACCCCCCTCTGGCCCATTTCTAAACTCGATTACTTCCTTTGTAATCCTGAGCAAGCAAAGGTCAGTAGGTTCAGCGTAAAGTGAAGGCAGGCCCAGAGCACAGGAGGCTGCCGGGTGCCCCACTGTTGTCTCCTTCCCTCCAAGGGTCTATTCTGGGAGTTAGTGACTGTCTAGGATGTGGAGGTCAAACTAGAGTAGGGCTGCCAGAATGCACTGCAAATCAGAAGAGTACAAAGGAATTAGACCTAGGTTTAAGGAAGACTGGAGAGAACTCTCCAAGCAGGACCCATCAACTAACTTGGGGGGGGATCTGCATCACCAACGACTAGTCTGAGACACAGAGAAAAGGGGGTGTAGGGTAAGAGGGAGAAAAGAAAAGATCGAAAAGAGGGCTCAAACAGAGGGATATAGTGGAAAAAAAAAATCCACTTTATAAAATGTCTGCCCAGGAAGGGCCTCACTCTCAGCCCTTTAATAAGCCCAGGCAAAACTAATGTACATCAAGCTGTAAGCCTCAGACTGAACTACTTCGTTTTTCCTTTCTTATAATGTGTAAAAGGGATTAGAAATCATAAATATTAGATACTATAATACTGACATTAGTTACTTGTGATAATCGTTCTCACACAGATAGACTTTAGGAACTGGGTGGGGTGGCGCACACCTATAATCTCAGCACTCAAAGGATGAAGCAGAAGGATCACTGCAAATTTAAAGCCGACCAAGGCTACACAGTGACTTCAAGGCCAAGCCGAACAACATAGAGATCTAACTCAGGGAACAAATCAAGGCAAAACAAAAATGAAAAATGCACACCAGGGCCGGGGGTTTAGTTTAGTAATTCCAGCATCTGTCTGGCATGCTGAAGGTCCCGAGTTTGATCTCTTCTACCAAATACCACAATGTTGGGCATGGTGACTCACACTTGTAATCCCAGCACTCCAGAGGCAGAGGCAGGACAACTGCCGCGAATTCGGGACTAGCCTGGGCTATACAGGGCCAGCCTGAACTACAAAGCGAGACCCTGTCTCAAAAAACTAAAAAAGGAAAAGAAAAATGTAGTTCATATCATTATAACAAAGTTAGCAAAAGTCTTATAAGAAATCTCGCTTGGAAAACTGCCAGTTGTCGGTTAGGGATAGAGCTCAGTGACAGTGTGGGCCCTAGCATGGGGGAGGCCTTGGGTTAAACTTCCAGCCCTGAAAATATATTACCAATTTGTTATTTAATATGGCTGCTGAAAAGGATCAATTCACTAACCCCACTTCAAAGAAGTCAGAGTTCTGCTTGCCCTGATCAGACCCTAAAGAGAAGATGTAAGAGTCAGAACCAGTATCCAGGCCCCTCTTCCTTTTTTCACTCACTCAGAGAGGGGGGGGGAGGGAGGGAGAGGGCAGCAGAGAGCGCGAGTGAGCACAATGGGTTGACAAATATTCTTTCATGAAAAAAAGAAAAAAATCTAAGCATCTGTCTGTTTTACATTATTTTGATTAGAAAAGAATGGAGGCTTTACCTTTTGACTGGTCTCTAAATCCTATGGCACCTAAAGTTCTGCCTCATTCTTTATTTTAAACCAAAAAAATTAGGGTTACCTCACAGAAGGGGTCCATCTCCAATTTTGGCAAGCACCAGAAACACTATCATAAGCCAAAGGAACAAGACAGAGGCCAGAGAATAGGTGGCCAGAATCTCTCTGAGCCCCTAATTACTTGGTGATAAGCACTAGATATTCTGGTTGCTAAGCACCCACTGGAATCCCCAGAGAGCCACAGAAGTTCAGGGAAGCTTCAAGTGGAAATGGTGCTTGTCTTAGGTTCCACTGAGTTCAAAGCAAGTTGCAAGATGATATAAGAGATGCAACTAGGGCCAGGGATTTGAATCAGTGGCACTGCTGCCTGCTGTACAAACCCAAAGACACGAGTTCGATCCCCAGTACCGCCCTCTAAAAAATTGCACATGGCAGGATGACCAGAGAAGCCTTCAGATAATGAAATTCAAGACAGGTAAATGCTGTAACAAAAAGTCTACCAAACTGTTATGGTGGTTCAGAGAAGGAAATGTATATCTGTATTATTATGTAGATAAAAACAGTTTCATAGGGCTGGGGACACGTGAGTCTCTCAGTTGTAGGGGAGTATTTAGCATACACAGTGCTCCCCGTTCAATCTCTGCACCCAAAACAAGTCTCATTTCACGAAGGAGGAGGCACTGGGCTGGCTTAGGATGAGCAAGTCTTCCAAAGATGGCCTGTGGCCTGTGCTAGTGACAGCACTAGCCAAATCCAGCCTGAGTGAGTTAACCTAGAAACAGTCTGAGGAATGAACTGGGAAAGTAGTAAACTAACAAAGACTTTTGTTCAAAAGTAGGAGTTGGGAATGGAAAAGGGCCAATGGTCAGCATTAAAGACAATTTTGCTAGACTTTACAGCTAATTGGTTAGTAGAAACAAGGAAGAAAATGACATTAAAGGTGACACCAAGGCTGAGGGATAGGTCCCTGGTAGAACATTTGCCTAATACATGCAAGGGTCTGGTTTAATCCCAGAACCACAAAGAAAAACATAATCAACTAAACAAAAAGAAACATTTTGTCACTTTAATGTCAAATTCTATCACATTTTAAAGTAATTACTTGGTAAAACAATGTGAGAAGACAATAGGTAACAGATTTGGTGGTTCTCAGTTATGAAGAGCTCATCTGAATGGCGCTTACATTTTTGGTTAAAGATCATCAGAATTACCAGGCATGGTAGCACACACCTATAATACCATTACTTGGGAAGCTGAGGCAGGAGGATCACTGTGAAATGGAGGCGACATAGTAAGTCAAGGCCAGTTTGAACTACATAGCAAGACCTGTCTCAAAAACAAAACAAAATATGCCTTTACTTTGGCAGCACATATACTAATACAAAACAAAGCAAACAAAAAACAATGAAAAAAATCATCAAATTAAAATGGCCCATTTAAAAATTCTCATAAAGGAGTTGTGTCACCAGACAAACTATCCAGGGATTGCCTAAGTGCAAGAACTCTAGCCGGAAAAAAGGTTGAGTAAGGACAGGAGATGGACAGCTTTAAAGGGAACACAACAAAGACAGGGTAGAAGTGAAAATGGAAGTCGAGAGAGAGAGAGAGAGAGAGAGAGAGAGAGAGAGAGAGAGATTAAAGAACCATTAGGGAGTACAGCAATCAACAGGATCTATGCTGCCAAGAACAGAACTAAGAAAAGGTCCCTGGTTTTCCCCAGAGAGGAACCAATCGTGGTTCCTGAAGCAGAATCAGAGAAGTAGGGTAGTGGAAGTTACATGAGGACGGGTCAAATGGTGGTAAGAAGCCAGAATTTACCGCTTTCAAGATGTCTGGATGGTAGAAGGAAGCGATAGAACGGAAGCCTTAGGGAGAGACAGGCTGAGGCTGGTGCGGGTGGCCTGGTGCTAATGCTGTTGGAGCGTGGGGCAGGAGGATTGCAATTAGGAGTCCAGCCTGGTCAACACAGTTACTTAGGAAGAGCCTATCTCAAGATAAAAAACAGAAAAGAGCAGGGCTAAAGATTCAGGCCCTGGATTCAATCCCCACTACCAAAAGGCACTGGGGATAGGGTGTGGGGTCCCCTGGGGCTAAACAACACAGGCTCCATAAAGGAAGTGCAAGGCAGCAGGTACACAGCAGGCCCCTCCGGGCCACAGTGATTAAGGGAAAATAGACAGAGACTGCCTCCTATAAGGCTGGTTTGGGGCGGTTGAGAACAAGGAAGTGGGGCTGTATATAAGTGCTGAGAGTGCTGGCAATAAAGGCTTCTCCACCATTTCGTCTCCTCATGATGACTCTCGCCAGTGGTTCACTGTCAGATGAGAAGCCCTCGGGAATAGGATGCAACAATGGGGGAGTCTAGGGAAGGAATTTTTAGAATATTGAGGGTATTTGCAGGTTGAGGCAAACATAATCAATTGAGTTGGTGTAGAATAAAGCTTCCCAAGAGGGGCAAAATAATGGGAAAAAGACAAAAGGAGATTTGGGGAGAAGTATAGGCCAAACTGTGGCTATAGGATTCTATCAAGCAGAGCAAACAGGTATTGGGTTCATTGGATTAACTTCAATCAGTGCTGTGAGATGAAATGAATATTTAGAAAACAGACTGGAGCTGGCCATATGGCAAATGTTGTATGTAGCTATAAAGCTAATCCTTGATAGAGGAAAATTCATTGTGTGTGGGGGAGCAAAAAGAGACATTCCAAAGTAGATCAATCAGTAGAGCCTGGTTAGGCAAGCGCAGTAGTGCCTGCCCGTAATTCCAGAATTCTGGAAGATTGAGGAAGGAGGATCACAAGATTGACCACAGCCAGGGCAACTTAGCGAAAACTTGTCTCAAAATTCAAAATAATAAAGAGCTGGGGATATAGTTTAGTGTGAAGGACCTGAGTTTAATCCCTACTTATACCCCCATCCCTTCAAAAAACTGTCATCAATACAGCCAGGCCATGATAGGCCTTCAACATTCTGCTAACATGCTGGACACACCAGGGATCCTTTAAAGGTTTTTGAGGGTTTGATTCATTAAAGACATACACCATGTTGCTGCTGTTTACGTTGGCCTGAGCTAGGGAGAATCCAGGGTTGGATGAATGACTGGCTGGACCAAGAATACACAGAAAATCCTTTCATTCACAACTAGATCCTTGATAGACTGGAAGCTCTACAGGGACAGAGACAATTACTTGCCAGAACTTTCTTCAGCTCCTAGTATAATAGATGCTCAATAAAATATCTGAAGAAGGAGGAGGACAAGGAGGAGGAGGAGAAGAAGAAGGAGAAAAGAAAGATGTACATTCTGGGGCAAGATGAATGAGGGAAAATTCTCCACAAAAGTCCATGTGAGAGATGATAAAGGCCTGAATTAAGATATAAAGAATAAGATGATAAATAACACAAAGAAATGAAAAATGACACAGGATAAGACCCTACTTCACTAGAGGGATAGAAGTAGGAGAGGAAGGTGAGAAAGGAGGCCTGAGACATCTATCAGAAGGAACTAACATTCCTTCGAAGAGGGCTGAGGACAGAGCTTTGAGATTGGACAAAGAAAGAACTGCCAAGAGGAGGAGCCAACAGAGGGGACTGGAAAGGAGTAGCTGGGAGATTCCCCTCCTGGCTCTGGATAGTGCACACGTGTTTAACAGCACCATCAGCACATCAAGGGCTCAGCTGTGTGCTGGCAGCTGAGCACAAGGAGCATAGGGCCTGACAGTTCATATAGGCAATGCCCTGGTGCCTGTCTAAGTTCACAAGGGGGGAGGTGCAGGACATATTCTCCTCCCTCAGAGGAATTCTAATGCCGTGGTGAATTGGTGAGTGTAATGGCTGGGCAACTGCCTGAACCATGAAGGGTCCCTGAAGTAAGTGTTTATAATGACTCAGAAGCTATGATCTTAAGGGGAGAAACATGTGCTAGTGTGATTCCAGCACTCTGAGTGCTAAGGCAAGAAGACTGCAAGTTTGAGCCTAGCTCGGGTTACTTAGTGACTTAACAAAACCCTGTAAGCCCACTGTGAAGGCCTTCAGTTCGATCCCTGGACTGTGGAAGCAAAAAATAAAATAAAACAAAGAAATGCTGTGACTGACCTGGAGGAAGGTCCAATGGTAACCCATACAGACCAGGAGGTAACAGTGAGAGAAGGCACTGAGCTTGCCTGGTAGATTCTGATCGAACTGGATTTAAACTAGAATTCAACAGCATTCATACTAACTTCTTTTTTTCTTAATTTTTAATTTAAAAAAAATTTTTTTAAAGGTTTTTTAAGACAGGGTCTCGCTTTGTGGTTTAGGCTGGCTCTGAGCTCAACCTCAAACTAACATCATAGCAATCCTCTTGCCTCTGCCTCCCGAGTGCTGGGATTACAGGTGTGAGCCACCACGCCCAGCACTGGGGTATGTGGTACTGATTGCTGCTGGGGTGAGTCTCCACACCCAGTATTGTTATGTGGTTACCGGGGATCAAACCCAGGCCCTTGCCCTTGCAATACAGGTGCCGGAAACACTGAGCTATATCCCCAGCCCTCATACTAACTTCTAATCTCTTGTATGTGCAAGGCCCTAGGCTCAAACCCTAGAGTTTAGATATCAGCATCCAAGTCCTTCTAAAATTAATATTTCTTTGATATAAACAAAGAATTATACATTTAATATGTATGTATGCATGCATGCCTGGTTCTGGGAATTGAACCTGAGGCCTTCCCATTAAGCTAATCTCCAGCCCTGTCGGTGGACCCTGGAGCTGAGATCAGCTGAGCCACCAGGTACTCTGTGGCATTGGTGTTCATCCTCACAGGAAACATCACTGCCAAGAAGCTAGTGTTGAAGGGGCAGGTTGGCCTGTGCCCAATGCCTGAGAGTGCGAGACAAAGTGGCACCCGGTGGCATGTGTAGACATCAACATTGCCACATGGGGTTAAGTTGGAAGCAGGATCAGGACCATTAATTTACGATGGCTTGTTCTGGACTTCTTTGTTAGGCTTGGGCACAGGCGCGGCAATGAGAGACTAGGGGTTAGATCACATTTATCTGTGTCCTATGGAAATTATTTGAATATGTTTTACATGGATTTATTTTATTTTATGTATTTATTTATTTTTTAGGTTTTTTTTGAGACAGGGTCTCGCTTTGTAGTTCAGACTGGCCTTGAGCTCAGCCTCAAACTCACATCACAGCAATCCTCCTGCCTCTGCCTCCCGAGTGCTGGGATTACAGGCGTGAGCACTGTAATCAGTGTACGCACAGTGTACGCCCGGCACTGTGGTATGTGGTGCTGATTGCTGCTGGACGTGAGTCTCCACGCCCAGTATGGTATGTGGTTACCAGGGATCCAACCCGGGTCCTTTGGCTTGCAAGTCAGGCGCCGGAACCACTGAGCTAAATCCCGGGCCTACATGGATTTTTATTTATTTTCATATATGCTACTATAGAGGGCCTGTGACAACCCAGCAAGCATCTGTAGCTTGTGTCCCATCAGCACGGGCCAAAAACTTAGTGTTGTGACTGGTTTTGAAAATAAAGTATCTTTTTTTTGCATTAGTAGGGATCGAATTCAGGACCTGGTACTTGCCAGGTAGGTGCTGTGCCCTGCCCAAACATCATGAAAGAACAAAAAACAAAGGACCCACTACTGGATATAAGTTAAAGAGGAACAGAGAGTTAAAAAAGAAATAAAGAGATGTGCATATCAGGCATAGTCATAGTACCTGCTATTTGTCCAGCTTGCCCAGCAACAACACCTTGTCCGCCTGTCTCAACCCACCAGTCAGTCCTACAGGACCCTTGGCTTCTTTCTCTCTTGTATGCCTGGGTGGCCCAATGTGCCGGCAACACTTCACGAGACCCAACCCCAGCAGCAGGTAAGGCCTACAATTACGATTTCTCTTTCCTCGTTAAAAAAGAACTTCCTTCTTTAGGTAGCTTTCTTTTTCCCGCAGTGTTTCTGGGGGCTTCTAGGATAATGAACAGGAAGAGATCCACATATAGGGAGGGTGGCGCGTCCCAACTTCTGGGGACAGAAGCTCCTGAGCTCCACACTGAGATTTTACCTGTATACCTCCTCACCTCCCTGTTCCTTTGTGGTCTGTAAAATACACTTTGTAATACACTGGTAAACATAAGTTATGTGTTTCCCTCACTTCTGTGGATGGCACAGACAGGCCCTGGTTGTTTTATCTGTTTCTGACTGGACAGCGGTGAGTTGGGGTTCCAGTAATCCTCTCCTTAGGTTCTAGGCTAAGAAAGATAATGAAAAGATGAATCATGTAGTAGAAGTGATGTGTAAACTCATTCACCAGATCCTTATGTATGGGAGTCCCTCTGGCTTCCTTTTGTATCTTTTTATCTATGTATCTATCTATGTAATCTGTCTTATTCTGAGATGAGAGTTTACTATGTTGCCCAGGATGGTCTTGAATCTTGAACTCAAGAGATACTCGTGCCTCAGTTCCCAAGTAACTAGGACTATAGGTGTGCACCACTACATCAGATTATCTTTTTTTTTTTTTGTAGTGCAGGCTGGCCCTGAACTTGCTCTGTAGCCTAGGCTAGCTTCCAACTCAGAGCAATCCCTCCTGCCTCTGACTCACAACTGTTGAGATTATAGGTGTGAGCCACCAGGCCCGGCAAAGTGGTAAGTGGCAACAGGGATTGAACTGAACTCGGGACCTTGTGCTTTTGAGCGGCAGATGCTGGAACCACTGAGCTAAATCCTCAGTCCCAGATTGCCAGGGACAGACAACTGATCACATTCTAGAAATGCTGCCTCTGGAACAGCACTAGAGAACATCTCTTGATTTCTGCTGTTACTGCTTTACTTCTGACTCTCTGTCTCACCAGATTATGTTAAGTAGTACAACTTCTCTGAGCCTGGAGCCCATCATACCAAGCCATTCCCTACAGTGTGGTCCAAGACCTCTTTTAAAAATGCAAATCAAGGCCAACAATTAAGCTCAGTGAAGTACATTAAGCTCTTTGAAATATGTTAAACTACAATGACTTGATCTGATTTGCATTTTTATTTACTGCCTTTTTTTTTTTTTGGTACTGGTGATCAAACTTGGGAACCTGAGTTTGTGAGGCAGGCACTGGAACCACTGAGCTAACGCCTAGGCCCAGCCACTATTTTATTTTTTAGGCAGGGTCTCACCATGTTGTTCAGTCTGGCGGTCAGCTCACTATGTAGTCAGGCTGATTCAGCTCATAGCAGTCCTGTCTCAGCCTCCCAAATGCGGAGATCCTCTGGGTACTGTTTTTAAATTCTTCTCTTTTTCTCATTCCCCTCTCCTCCTCACAATCTTCTTTCCCTCCCTGTTTACAAAAGCTGTTCCCATTTTTTCCCTTTAATTGATGCTTTCTCTCTCTCTCTTTTTTTTTTTTTGAGACAAGGTCTTATTTTGCAGTTCAGGCTCGCCTTGAACTCACCGTGTAGACCAAGCTGGCCTTAAACTTCTTGTGATCCTTGTCCCTCAGCCTCCCCAGTGCTGTCATTATAGGCTTGCGCCACCACATCCGGCCTCTCTGTCTCTTAAAATCCCTTATTCTTTCCTTCCCATCCCCTCCCCTGACCACTTGTTTTATAAATAGCCACAAGCACAAGAGCAGAATGTTCATCAACCATAGTTCTTGCTTATGAGACAAGGACTTGAAGCAAAACCTTTGCCATTTTAGCTTAAGTCCAGGCAGTTGAAATAGGGTGGCTAAAGGTCACTGACCCCAACTGCCAGGCAAGTAAGAGGAGGAAAGTTAAGGTCAAATAGTTTTTCAGAGGCCAAAGAGATGTGACAGTGATCAACACTGACCAGAGCTGTTATGAGGGCCAACAAAATTGGAACTGCAAGGTATCCCACTGATTTGACAACCGGGAAGTGACCACTGACCCTGGCAGAGGCAGAGGCAGGAGGCAGGGTGACCCAGATTTTGTTGTTTGCTTTTGCTTTGTTTTTTTGAGACAAAGTCTTTTTGGCTTTGAACTTACTATGTTGCCCAAGCTGGCCTCAACCTTGCAAAGAACTTCCTGCCTCAGCCTCCTGAGTGCTGGGATTACAAGTGTAGACGACCACACTTAGCCAAGCCAAGTTTACTGAACAGGGAAATGAGCATGTGATTAGCACATGGAAAAAGGACAACAGATAATACTGGGCTGTAAAGAACAAGAGAGAAGTAGGGCAGGAGTGGGATGAGACAGGGCTAAGAGGGGGGTCTTCATTCTGCTTTCTTTCTTTTTGTGCTGCTGGGTATTGTGTTTGTTTTCACTGATGAGAGAATCTTATAAAAATAGACAGGATATGAATCTGAAACAATGAAGTAAGAGCATATAAAGGCAAATGAAAATGTCCACTAAACCTATGAGTATAAGCAGTTACGTAGCAAAGGTCAAGATTATCAATGACATCTGAGTAATGATGATGTAAATACCAGATGTCGAGGTGTAATCCCGGCAGGTAATTCTAGGAAACAGACTGCTGGTAATTTTCCCCTCTCAGTTCTGGAAATATATTTCACAGGTAAAGCAATACAGTAAGCTGCAACGTGACACTCAGAACTTGTTTCAGGCCAAAGGTAAAAGGCAGAGACAAGGAAGGTCACAGTGGGAAATAATGAAACTGACTGAAAAAAAGATAAAAGACAGTGGCTCCGGGCGTTAGGGTCACCAATACCGAAAGCTAGTTAAAATTTGAACTTGAGGGATCATGAAAAAATTTTAGTATAATTAGGTACAATTTTGGTACAATTTTACTATTAGAAAGCAAATGTATATCTGTCTGGAAAGGAAATTTCATTGGACATCTTATATTTTATCTGTAAACCTATTTAAGGAACTTACTTTTTTTTTTTAAACACCCAAAGTCTCACTATGCAAGTCAGGCTGGTCTTGAACTCACAGCGATCCTACTGCCTCAGCCTCCTGAGTGCTGGGATTACAGGTGTGCATCACCATGCTGGCTTAAAATACAAAATTTTTTACAGGGCAATTATTCTATTTGTTGAAGTATTTGTTGTGAAAAAGACCATAAAGATAATCTAATAAGACCTTTATAGCAGATATGCCAGCCTGCTGTCACACCAAACAGAACTAAGACAGTTTCTACAGTCCTGTTATTGCAGGACAGTAACTACCAAATCTAGTTTTGAGTGTTGTTTCTGGAGACACAATGAAATTTACCAAGATGCCTTAAAACCAATCAATCAATAAATCAATCATTAATTAATTTTGCTGGAAATGGAACCTTGGGCCTTGTACATGCTAGGAAAGTGCTCCACCACCAAGCTACATCACTACCCCTCAAAATTTTTTCAGTGTTATGGATTGTTCAATCCTCAGTCCTTTTTTACTTTTAAAATAGGGCCTTACTAAATTGCTAAGTTGCCCAAGATAGGCTTCATCTATGATCTTCCTGCCTTAGCCTCCCAGAATTCTAGGATTACAGATCTGTGCCACCACACCTGGCTAATTTTAATAGATTTTATTTAAAAGAGGAATCAGGGCCTAGGATATAGCTCAGTAGCAGAGTATATGCTTAACATTCACAGAGCCCTAGGTTCCATTCCATCTCCAGCATAAACAGATAGATTAAAGGAAGGCAATATGTGGTCTAACTCCGCAGAACTGAGCTACATACTCAGACTCATATGAACTACTAAGGAAAACGGTGCATTACTAAGCCAAGCAATCATTCATAACCTATCTCAATAGCAAAAAGCTTGAGAAATAATAGCTTGTTTTGAAAATGAGTCCAAAGGTCATACTACCAAAGTTTATGTGGGTAACATTTGACATTTGCAGGCCAGAGGCTGGTAACTAGTGGGAAAAAAAAAATGAATAAACTCTTCTCAGGCTCTTTTTAATAAATTGAAACTAACTGTTACAATCCTCTAACATTACAGAGGATTACTCCAGGAAATTACCTGCAAAATAAATAGCCAAGTGATGAAAACTAGAATAAGGATTAAATATGTTGTAGTGGAAAGATGGAGAATTATAGCTGGGCGTGGTGGCTCACACCTGTAATCCCAGCACTTGGGAGGCAGAGGCAGGAGGATTGCCGTGATGTGAGTTGGAGGCTGAGCTCAGGGCCAGTCTGAACCACAAAGGGAGACCCTGTCTCAAAAAACCTTAAAAAAAAGAAAAAAAAGATGGAGAATTATAGCAAGGATAGTATCTGATTTGACTGTTAAAAGTATGGATTAGTGATCAGGAAAACTGTTAGTATATGGATTAACTTTGTAAAGACTAAAGAATGAAATGTAAGATTATAAAGATAATTTTGAGGGCCAGGGAATATAGCTCAGTGGCTCTGCACTTTCCTGTTAAGTGCAAGGTCCTAAGTTTGACTGCTGGTACTGGGGGAAAAAAACCAAAAGTAAAAACCAAAACCAAAAGTAAAAACAGATAATCCTTGTTGAGTACTTGGGAGATGCATTGACTTAATTCTTTTAAGAAAGCCTTTGGTTTGCTCTACCTGATAGATAGGGCCTTGGACAAGCAACCCAAATGCTTTGGCAATGCTCAGAATATTATCCCTTTGAGCCCGTTCTCACAAGATAGCTCTGTAGGTCCTGTCCTCTGACCGTCCATCTCTTCTGGACCCCTCTAAGCACTGGAGGCTTGGACCCCTATACTTCCTGCTTCTTTGAGTACCTAAGTCTTCTTATATGGATAGTCCCTGCCCTGATTTCTGCCCTAAAGGATGCCACTGCAGCCCACCCAGGGGCTGAGGGGTTAAAAATGCCCACATGTCACCATGCCCTTAACACAGCCACCCTCTACGGATACTTCTTTTGGTGGATTAACAGGAGTAACAAAAGACAGCTGGATTCTCCTTTCCCTTAGCCAAAATCAATGAAAATATGTCTCTGTGCCTATATTACAGGTGCAAGTCTTTCCTCTAAAAAACAGATTTCCAGAGTTAAAGAAGATGCTGGATTAGAGAGTGAGGAGAAAAAAGATGACATAGAGTAAATAAATTCCCCAAGATGACTGCAAACTGCATGTATTACAAACAACACTATTACAATAAAAACATTTGAAAAAGAGTAAATGGGTCAATGGAGTTTTGTTAAAAACAGAATTTTACTCTCATCTGTTAAGACAAAAGGAAACTAAAGTGGGGGCTGAGGGGCCAGTGGAGCCCTAGGCAAGTGTGACAGTGCCAGTAGCCACCTGTCGGATAACCCTGAATGGGGGAGTGGGGATTCAGAAAAAAAGACAGAGATAGTCAGGAGGACACCCAACAATGCTGAGAGGTAAGTTCTCAGTGCTGAATGTGAGGAGTTTATTTACTCTTGGCCTTTAATACAGCAAGCATACCAGAGTATGTTAATAGTAATCTGCCAATGCCTACTTCCTTTTACCTCCCACCTTTTGGTCCTAATTCCTTGCTTTTGGTCAGTATTCACCAAAAGGTAAATATCTGCTATAAACAGAACTTGTTGTTGATGTGTTATCATTACAATGGAGGTTTCAAGTCAGCTTTGCTTATCACTCTCCATAGGCAAGAAAGAAGAAGGAAGAACCGTGAGTTATTTTTGTGACTTTCTACAGAGGAATTGAGGTGAGATATTAGGCTGTATTATTTTTATATTGGGCAAGTGGATGGGAAATCTTGGGGTTTAAACAGACATTCCTCCAAGAACACCAAATGACTAGTGATCCTTAGAGGAAGGATTCACTTCCACAGTCCCTTTGCCCCTCCCCCATGTTGTATATGTGAGGATAGTATGTATTTTTTTTTAAGACAGGGTCTCGCTTTGTAGTTCAGGCTGGCCCTGAACTCACTATGTAGCCCAGGCTGGCCTCAAACTCACAGAAGTCCTCTTGCCTCTCCCTCCCAAGTGCTGGGATCACAGGCATGAGTCACCACACCTGGCATTATGGTGTCTGGTACTGACTGCTGATGGACATGAGTCACCACACCTGGCATTATGGTGTCTGGTACTGACTGCTGATGAACATGAGTCACCACAGTTGGCACTGTGGTGTGTAGTTACCAGGGATCGAACTCAGGACCTAGTGCTTAAAGGCAGATGCTGGAACCACTGAGCTAAATCCCTGACCCAGTATGTATTTTTTTCAAAGAAAAAATAAAAAAGAATTAAAGCATATACGTTCTTACACAAAAGAAATTAACCAACTGACCTGTGTGTCAGCTCTGAGGAACTAGATTTTAGGAACTAGATCTGTGAACAGTTTTACCAAACATATAGATGTACCAAAATTTTGCCTTAAATTTCAACACACACAGACAGCTGCAACTTTTCTTATCCCAAGGGCTCTTTAACATCCCACAAATGATTAAGAATTATTTCTTGGAATCTGGTATTATATGGGAAAACAATATAAAAAACTAATCCAGTAACCTTTGTTCTGAACACTAACATTATTTGTCTATAATTATTTGTTATATTTAGCAAATTACTTGCCTCATACACAAAGTTTTTGGTCCCTACTACAATTTTGGTAGAGTTACCTGGCTAAATTAATTTTGCTTCATAAAAAAGGTTTAGTCTAAGTTTTCCTTCTATCTCTTATCCAGTGTTCTAATGAGGGGCTCCAGCTTGTCACAATGGGCATATTCTAATTTGGTTCTACCATTAAATGCAAAAGAAATCAGAAAAATGGAAAGTGCTTCAATATAGCAGGTATTTGGCTGAGCAGAATATATGACCCGCAGTGTGGAGAACAGCTGTACCTAATCTTGTTCTACTCTGATCCTAAAGAAGAGTCTCAGAAACACAAATCAGTTTCTCAACTATTTTACATTTAAGGAAAAAGAAACACAGAGACAGGACATTATTTATCAGAGGACACACAGCTGGTTTATGGCAGAGCCACACCCTTAACACACATTCATGACTCTTGGACAAGAGGTCTTTCTATCGTACTATATTTTTCCCTGTTTTGTTCTCTTTTATCTCACATCCCTCACATCCAACCTTTCAATTGCTAGTAGTGATCTAAGAGGGAAATATGGACTTTTATTTACGATATTAGTAACATTTTTATGTTATTCTCTTCTCTTACACTGTTAAAAATGGTAACAATAAAAACGAAGTATCATCCACTGATAAAGCAAGAAAACCATCATTTCTGAAAACCACTAAATATGAGACATACTTGCCTAACACTGTGAAATCTGCCCAGAAAAAAGGAAGTTTGCAGTCATCTGGCATGCCAGTGTACCTTGGACTTTCAACAGGACCGAGGAGTCTTTCAAAAGTGACCCTCATCATTCTCAAAAACATCCAGTGATCTGTGACCAATGCTGTAAGATCCACAGACAATAACCAGTCTAGGAAAAACATTCTTTGAAGGAAAAGGTGAAATGATTTCTGATGTCTATATCAAGTTTCTTTGCCCTGAAAGAGTACCAGGAGACAAACAAGGGAATAGTCCAAAAATACAGGTTAAAAGATTTGATGATTTAGAGGTGAAGACACTATAAAGTGCAGTAGAACCTTCCACTAACCCTTCTCTGCCAACCCAAGCTATTCAAATATAGGAAACGAACCAAAACAACCAACTCGGGAAATCTCCTATGCACAGCAGGTTCAAAAATAAAAAGAAGGAAGAAAAAATATATGCAAAAAGATGAAAAACTTATATAATCTTAAGATATCTTTCAGAGTCTCAAAGAATTTCTCCTAGCCTAATGTCTAAAAACAGAAACAAAACTAAAGAGAGGCTAGTCTAGAAGAGATTTAAGGATGACAAAAGGAGGCTTTTATGTAACAAATGAAAATTAGTATAGCTTAGGAAGTAGGTAAGAAAAAATATATATATAACCACTAAAAATTAAATGAGATAAATATAAATGCTTGAAGAAATTTTTAAATTGAAAGAACATTGGTATATGGGTTATAGAAGAGACATGAAGTAATGGAAGACAAGATAACCTAAAACACATATTTCTGAAGCCAGGCATGATGGCACACAAGGATTGTTGCAAGTTTGAGGCCAGCCTGAACCACATAGCCAGACCCTGTCTCAAAAACAAAAACAAAAAACAAAAAGAACAAAAAACATTTCGGAAGAAAGGAACAAGATCGGTGAAACAAAATGTAAACCAGAATCTACGGATTGAAATTATTATGTTCCAAGAAAAACCAACAGAACAAATCAAAACCAAAACATGACTGGGGTTGAGGGTGTTGCTCAGCGCAGAGCCTGTGCATGTGGCTGGGTTCGGTCCCTGCACTCTAAAACAAAATTCGGGTGGCTCAGTAATAAAGAAAAACTCTTGGCATCCCAGCAGAGAAAATACTTGAGAGAGAAAAATCAGTGTGGCAACAGATGTCTCCACAGTTCAGGAAGGTAATGATTTTTATTTTTTCAATCTGTGGCTGGTTGAATCTGCAGATGTAGAACTCACGGGTACACCGGACTGCCTGTGCATGGAGCATGGCGGCACACACCACACCCGTAATCCCAGCACTTTGAGGCTGAGGTAGGGGGATCACAGGTTGAGCGCAGTCTGGGAAGCCTGGTGATTTAGATTTGGGTATGTGTAGAAATCTTAGTACAGGGTACTTATTGACAATGGTTTACTTAATTTTTTTTTTTAGGTTTTTTTGAGACAGGGTCTCACTTTGTAGTTCAGGCTGGCCCTGAGCTCAGCCTCAAACTCACATCACAGCAATCCTCCTGCTTCTGCCTTCAGAGTGCTGGGATTACAGGCGTGAGCCACCATGCCCAGCGCTGTGGTATGTGGTACTGGTTGCTGCTGGGCGGTCTCCACACCCAGTACGGTATGTGGTCACCAGGGATCAAACCCAGGTCCTTGCGCTTGCAAGACAAGTGCAGGAACCACTGAGCTAACTCCCCGGCCCGGGTTTACTTAATTTTTAAGGAATTTAATTTTTTTTAGTATTGGGGATCAAATTCAGGACCTTGCACTTGAGGGCCAAGGTGCAGGAACCACTGTGCTAAATCCCAGGTCCCAGGGGTTTTACTCTTTACAGATATGTATTATTAAACAATAACTATTAAGAAAATATATACAGCTAGATGCAGTGGCATACCCTTGCATTAGAGGTCAAGGCAGGAGAATCTGAAGCCTATCCTGGGCAACTTAGTGAGATCTGTCTCCAAATAAAAAGGTCTGGGGACACAGTTCAGTGATGGAGCACTTGCATAGCATGTGTAAGGTCCTGGTTTCAATCTCCCAATATCGTGCAAAAATTAACCACAAAAAAAATTGCATATAAAAATCTGATCATTTTGTTCCTTTGTTCAATGTCTCTTCATTACAAAAAAATTTTCGCTCAGTGGCACCATGCCTGCCTGACAAGTGCACGGTCCTGAGTTTGATCCCTGTAATGGATAAACAAACAAACAAAAATCTGAAAAAGATTATTTAGTAATACTATAAAATAAATATAACTTCTTTTTTGAACTCAGGGCCTTCAAATTGAGCTATAATCCCATTTATTTTTATTTTATTTTTTGTTTTTTTGAGACAGGGTCTTGCTTTGTAGTTCAGGCTGGCCCTGGGCTCAGCCTCAGACTCATATCACAACAGTCCTCCTGCCTCTGCCTCCCGAGTGCTGGGATTACAGGTGTTGGTCACCATGCCAGGCACTGTGATATGTGGTGCTGATTGCTGCTGGGCGTGATTCTCCACACCCAGTATCGTGGTTACCAGAGATCGAACCCGGGCCCTGCGCTTGCAAGACAGGCACTGGAACCATTGAGCTAAATCCCCAGCCTTATGATTCCATTTATTTTAAATTTTATTTTGATTATGGTAATGTAAATTAAACCCAGAATTTTCACTGTGCTATATCTCCAGCCCTTTTTTGGGGAGACATGGTCTGGGCTACTGTCCCTCCTACTTCAGCCTCTCAGAGTGCTAGGATTGCAAGAGTCAGCTACCATACCTGGCTCCACACTTTTTAAAAAAATATATTTTATTTTGAGACAGGGTCTCTCTAAATCGCCCAAGCTGAGCTCAAACTTGTAATTTTCTTGCAGAGTGCTGGGGTTATAGTTGTGTGCCATCACATTTGCCCTCCCACCCCTTAGATAGTATCTTGCTATATAGTTGTGGTCTTGAACTTTCAGTGATTTCCTGCCTCAGCCTCCAGGGTGCTGAGATTACAGGCATGGACAACCATATCTGGCTAAAACTTATTTTACCACAAATGCATGCTCATTATTAAAACTATGGAAAACAAAGAGGAAAGTATATATTCCTTTAAAAAACTCAGTATTATCTTATGAACAACTTTCAGCATTATTAAATTAATATGGAAAATGGGATTTAAAATAACACTGGAGGCCATACATCTACAATGAACTGTCTAATGCTAGACATTAAGTTTGGTAGCAACTTTTTGGTATTATATAGTATACAGTGCTGTACTCAGTGTTATAATGTACAAAGTTACCTTGCATCTATTTTTGTGATATTTCTAATTTTGAAACAACCTCTGTCAAGGAGTAGCATTAGACCAAATATAAGCTTTGGTAAGGTCCCCCTTCCCTGGTCCCAATTTATTTTGAACTAACTCTCCTAGTCATGTCACATGAAGGCCCAGCCTGTGTTTCTTGATTCCCAGAATAATTTGGCATTGCAAAAGTACTAAAGCAGTTTTTTTCCCCTTCCACATAATAGCTCCGTAGCAGCAAAGTCCACTTTGGTCTCCTTCCCCGTTTTCTTTTCTAGGAAGGATTCTTGCCCTGTGTGCCTTTGGGAGGGCCAGAGCCCTGCCCTGCTCTTGCCAACAGGGAATGCAACTATGCCTTTGAACCTCAGCCCAGTCTCCTCTGTGTATTTAGAGAAAAGGACTGCAGGAGAGTCTATTTTAATCTCTTACAGTGAGAGTGTGCTTGATCAGATCTACTGTAGCAGCAAGCATATAGTCCCTTTTGGTTTTCTGCTGTTCCGGGAAAGCTCTTATTGGGTCTTAAGAAGAGAGAGGGGTTAATTACGAACACAATCCCCAAGTCCCGGACTGGGCTTTGTGGCAGCTCTCACTATATGATTTGCACAGATTTACTGGAAAACTCAAAGACTGCCAGGAACTGCTCCAGAGCCAGGCTCTTTTGTATTTCCTACTAGGCACTAGATCCTATTTCTTTGTTCATGTAAAATTAGTCGATAAGGCTTGGCTTTTTCTTTTCTTTTCTTCTTTGTTTTCTGTTTTTTGAGACAGAGTGACGCTGGACAGTTTAGGCTGTCCTTAAACTGTGTGTTACCGCACCCAGGAAGTCTCAGCTTTTTAATGCCACAATGACAATAAGACAAATATTGGAGAAAATTAAAAGATTTTTAAGGATTTTGAGATCTTAGTGTAGCCAATCAATAAAATGGCCAGATAAACAGATGGAGAAAAATGCTTCCAACCCAAAGTAGTCATTTTTAACTTTCTAGAAAGTTAAAAATAATTATGCAGTTAACAATTCAGATTTTAATCAGAGGAAATGAAAATAATTTCACTTAAGCCTCAGAAATGTTTTGTTAACCTCCATGTCTGAGTAAAGAAATATAAGGAAGGGTGGCTGGACAACATAGGTGTCATTGTGTGGACTTAGAAACCACACATTTATATGCTGGCCATAGGAAGAAAGCTGATGGTACCTTATCCAATCTAAGTATGAGAAACTACTTGTAATCAAGGATTATGACAGAGGTTGAAGGAAGATACAGAAAGGCTTATGACCCAAACTAAGAAATTAGTGAGCATATGGGATATAACAAGACAATGAAAATGTAACAGAAGTACACAAGGAAACCTGGACAAGCCACGGACGGTGTCTTAAGAGTGTAAGATAATTCTTTTTTTTTTTTTTTTTTGGAGACAGGGTCTTGCCTTTGTAGTTCAAGCTGTAGTTCAGCCTCCAACTCACATCACAGCAATCCTCCTGCCTCTGCCTCCCGAGTCCTGGGATTACAGGCGTGAGCCACCATGCCTGGCACTGTGGTATGTGGTGCTGGTTGCTGCTGGGGTGAGTCTCCACGCCCAGTATTGTATGTGGTACTGCGGGTGGGGGGGAGGACGACAGAAAATCGAACCCGGGTCAAGACAGGTGCCAGAACCACTGAGCGAAATCCCCAGTCCAAGATAATTCTTAAATTGAGGCTTCAATGGTGAGGAGAAGTTTGCAAGGAGTAGGTAAGGGGTATTGGAAAATGAGGGAGTATGTCAGAGAGGAACTAGTGTGTTCAAAGGTGCAGATCTGTAAGGAAGCATGGTGTGTGCGAGGCACAGCTTTAGTATGAGATTATAATACGTGCTAAACCTGTAAAACAAATCAGGCCAATGCACTTAACTATCACCCCAAATACTATTTTGACCACAAACAACTTTGAGATATTGCAAACAATAGGTCATGGGCCCCAAAGCACTATACTGGGATATGGGTTATAACTGAACAGAGGTTTTTTTGTTTTATTCCACTACAATTGGACCACCTCTCCTAAATTCCCATTATTATCAATCTGAGTACTCAGTGCACAATATATCTGATCCTATTCTCACTCATCCTCCAGAATGAGCCCCATGAGAAGACCACTGTATTTATAAAAAGACATAAAGGCATTGTTAAAACTTTCAAGAAACTGTTGTCTTCAATTTACCCACTCAAATATTATAAAAATGTACACAGAATTCCTTTTCTTTTCTCTCTTTTCCTCTCTTTCTTTCTTCCCCGCCTTTCCTCTTTTGTCTTTTGAAGCAGGGTCTTTCTGTGTAACACAGGCTGGCCTGGAACTAGTGATCCTATTGCCTCAGCCTCATAATTATTTCTAATTTAGCTTTCATTTGAGTGGACTGATATTGGGTAGAGAGGGAAGAGTCATTTATTATGTATGTGAAATAATTAGGTTCTTCCTGATATGTTAAGAAACACAAAAGCAACATATGAATAATAAATCTGTAGGCTGAACTTTCCAATAATATACACTTTCCAAGTATCCTGGAAAGGATCTCTAATCTCCCTTTCAGGCCTGACCTTTAGCACATGCCAGTGGAAAAGCAATGCACAAATGAAGCCATGAAGGGTATCATGCCAACACCCATTTTCCATACTCAAAGTATTTTTCCTTTTCTTCAACATCTAGCACAGTGCCTTGCCTGTTTTGCGTATTTAATAGGTAACTGCTAATATCTGTGGGCCCTGCATTTTAATATTATATGACTCATTAAATTACCAGAACTTACTGTTAAGGAACTGGGTAAACTTATCAATAGTAACCACAGTTGTCTAATGACTAAGATGTCTTCTTTTCTCAAAAAATGAATTTTTTCTGTGTAAGAGGTTATTTAGGTGAACTCTTCTGGCTGAACATTTTTCTGAAATTAAGCACCAAAGTTCAGAACAGTGAGAAAAAAGAACTCACCATATACAGTGTCAAATAAATGTTTTCAAACTCACAATGGTGTTTCAAATTCAGTAACAAAGTGGTGACCTACTTCTCTGCACCAAGTCACGAATCAGTTCCACGTCCCTGTTTTTGAATCCTACCACTACCATTTATTAAGTGTGTGACTTCAGAGACTCTCTTGATCTCTCTGAGCTTTCAGTTCTTTGTATAAAACATAAAGAGATAATGAAACCTTAGACTGAGAATTAACTGAGACTCTCTTTTGAAACTTTGTGTCAGACATGAGGCAGGTAAGAGACATCAGTCGAGGTGTGTGTTCTACCGCCAGAAGGCCTCTGTTCAAGTGCCAGCTCTACTACTTACTGGCTGGATGACCTTGGGAAGATCATTTAATCTCTCACTATGGGTCAATTTCTTATAAAATAGAACAGATAATTAGGTTATTTTGAGGATTAAATAAGATCATGTATTATATGTTTTTTTGGCATTGACAGTAATGGCTTTCTACTTACTTACATCATGGCTGTGGGCTTATAGTTGCTCTATAAAAACTTCTCATTCCTGGGCCTGGGGATTTAGCTCAGTGGTTCAGGCGCCTGTCTTGCAAGTGCAAGGACCAGGGCTCCATTCCCGGTAACCACATACAATGCTGGGTGTGACACCCAGCAGCAATCAGAACCACAGACCACAGTGCTGGGCGTGGTGGCTCACGTGGTGGCTCACACCTACAATTCCAGCACTCGGGAGGCAGAGGCAGGAGGATTGCTGTGATGTGAGTTTGAGGCTGAGCTCAGGGCCAGCCTGAACTACAAAGCAAGACCCTGTCTCAAAAAAAAACACCAAGGCCGGGGATATAGCTCAGTGGTTCCGGCGCCTGTCTTGCAAGCCAAGGACCTGGGTTCGATCCCCGGTAACCACATACAATACTGGGCATGGAGACTCACCCCAGCAGCAACCAGTACCACATACCACAGTGCTGGGCATGGTGGCTCACGCCTGTAATCCCAGGACTCGGGAGGCAGAGGCAGGAGGATTGCTGTGATGTGAGTTTGAGGCTGAGCTCAGGGCCAGCCGGAACCACAAAGCAAGACACTGTCTCAAAAAAACAAAACAACAACAACAAAAAAAACCCCCCAAAAACTTCTCATTCCTTTCTTCCTTGGCATTTTTCTCTGTGACATAGCTTAACAGCGAAAAGTAAGATCCAAAAGCTTTGCTTTTTCTGGGTTATGAAGTGAGAAGTTAAAAGACTGAGGGCTGCATATTGCTATGTACTAAATTGTGTTTCCCTCAAAATTCATGTATGCTGAAGTCCCTGAAGTGATTGTATTTGCAGATATGGTTTTTAGGAGATAACTGTGGTCACCTGCAAATCAAGAAAAGGATGTTTACTAGAAACTTGTTGTGTAGATCCTCTTTCCTCCCTTGTTCCTGTGCTCTTATAGTGGGATCTATCTTTTTTGTGTGTGCAACTGGGGACTGAACTCAGGACCTTGTACATGCCAGGCAGGTGCTGCACCACTGAGCTATCATCTTGGCCACTGTTCCTGTACTGGGAATTGAACCCAGGGTCCAGTATATGCTAAGCAAACAATTTACCACTGAGTTGCAACTCCAGCCCCTTGACAGACCTTAATCTGGGACTTCCAGGCTGCAGAGCTGTGAGATAGTAAATTTGTGTTGTTCAAGGCATCAGTAGCATTTTGTTAGAGTACCCCAGGCAGATCAGGGCAAATTTTGTACTATGAAATAACAAATATTTAAAAATATGAAAGTCACTTTAGAACAAGATACACAGGTAAAGGGTGAAGGTATGTGCCATGTACTGGGGATCGAACCCAGCACCTTTTCACTGAACTACATTCTCAGCCCTTTTTTAAAATTTTGAGATAGCTGAGGCTCAAATCTGAGGTTCTTCTGCCTCAGCCTTTCTAAGTGCTGTGATTACAAGTGTGTGCCATTACACCTAGCCAAGGCTAGAAGAATCCTGAAGTAGAAAGAGGCTAGAAAAAACCAAAATTGTTATAAAGGAACAGTTAATAGAAATATGGCGAATTAAAGGCAATTCTGATGAAGGTTCAGGAAGTAAAAGGAAAGCTGGAAGGAAAGTTTCCGTTTTCTTAGAGAATGCATAATCATGAACAGAATTTTGCTGGAAACGTGTATAAAAAGCCACTCCAGTGAAGTCTCAAGACAAAATCATGAATCAGGTTACTGACACTGGAGCAAAGACGATCTTTATATATAGTGAAGAACTTAGTTGACTTGTAGTGTTTTGTGGAAGGCACAATTTGTAAGGGTAAAATTAGAAATGTGGCCAAGGCAATTCCTTTTTCTTTTTCTTTGGTTTTTGAGAGAGGGGCTCACTAGGTAGCTCAGGCCTGCCTCGAAATTGTGATTCTCCCACTTCAACCTCCAGAATGCTGGAATTACAGGTGCAAGCCACCATGCCTGGATTACTTTATGGAAATTTTTTTTTTTGAGATGGGATATCGCTTTTGTAGTTCAGGCTGGTCCTGAGCTCAGCCTTGAATTCACAGCAATCCTCCTGCCTCTGCCTTCCGAGTGCTGGGATTATAGGTGTGAGGCACCACACAAGGCACTGTGGTATGTAGTATTGATTGCTGGTGGGCTTGGGTTTCCGAGCCCAGCATTGTTGTATGTGGTTACCAAGGCTCAAACCTGGGTCCTTGCACTTGCAAGGCAAGTGCTGGAACCACTGAGCTAAAAAGCCCTGGTCCTGAGGAAATTTCCTTTTGTTTTCTGACAGGGTCTCACTATGCAGTTCAGGCTGACCTTGAACTTGTGGTGATCCTCCTGTCTCAGCCCACTGAGTGCTGGGATTGCAGGCATGTGGCACCACACTTAGGTAGCTAAGGAAATTTCTTTCTTTCTTTTCTGATACTGGGGATCAAACTCAGGACCTCGTGTTTACAAGGCAGGCACAGTGCTACTGAGCTAACGACCCCGCCCTAAGGAAATTTCTCAGTAAAATGTTGAGGGTGCTGCCTGGGTCCTCCTAAAGGAAAATGTGAGTGTTGAGAGATGGACTGAAGAAGGAATTGTTAAGGAAAAAGGAGCCAGAATTTAAGATTACAGAAAAGTTTCAATATCTATATACTACAAAAAATGACAAAGCCAGGAGACAGAAAAAATGGCACGCCATAAAAGATAGCTGTCAGACTTAAATTCCATAAGACCAGGAAGACAGATATCCAGCTACAAAGATGCCTCATACTTTAAGGGAAGAATGATCATAAGGCAGCAGGGACAGTGCTCTCACCACAGGCCTCAGTGAGCCTGGAGAGCACAGCAGCAAAGGTGGACGATTCTCCAGTCTGAAGATCTAATGGAATGTGCCTTTCTAGGTCTCTGGTTTGCTTGGCATCTGTTACCCCTTCCGTTTTTTCAGATTTCTCTCTTTTAGAATGAGAATATTTATCTTAGCTCTGTCCTACTATTGTATTTTGCAAACCTATAACTTGTCTGATTTCACAGATTTATAGCTGCAGTACTCAGGATAAAACATCCTTGGACTTTTTTTGATGATGTTTAAATTAGATTTTGGAATTTATATTTCACAGTCAATGCTGGAATGAATTAAGACTTTTAGGGGCTGGTGTTTTAGTTTAGTGGTTCCGGTATCTGTCTTGCAAGGGCAAGGACCTGGGTTGATCCCTGGTAACCACATACAACAATGCCACATGTGGTGGCTCATGCCTGTAATCCCAACACTTGGGAGGCAGAAGCAGGAGGATTGTTTTGAGTTCAAGGCCAGCCTGAACTACAAAGTGAGACTCTTAAAAAAAAAAAAAAAGACTTGGGCCAGGGATTTAGCTCAGTGGTTCCAGCACCTGTCTTGCAAGTGCAAGGACCCAGGTTCAATCCCCGGTTAACCAAATAGAATACTGGGTGTGGAGACTCACGCCCAGTAGCAATCAGTACCACATACCACAGTGCCGGGCATGGTGGCTCATGCCTGTAATCCCAGCACTCGGGAGGCAGAGGCAGGAGGATTTTTGTTTTGTTTTTGAGATAGGGTCCTGCTATGTTTTTCACACTGGCCTTGAACTCCCCATGTAGCCCAGGCTGGCCTTAAACTCTTGGCAAGATCCTCTAGCCTCAGCCTCCCAAATGCTGGGATTACTGGCTTGCACTGTCATACCCAGCAGGACTGAATGTGTTTTGAATGGAAAAAGGGTGTGAACTTTGGAAGGCTGGATCAGAATGCCAATGAACTGAACTGTGTCTCCCTCTCACTCATGTGGACAGGCTAACTTCTAATGTGACTCTATTAGGAGAATTTTAAGAATAAGTAAGTTTTAATGAAGTCATAAGGGTAGGGCCTTAATCTAGCAGAACTGATGGCTTTAGAAGAGGAAGAGAGAAAATGATCTCCTCCCACCAAGTGAAGACAGTGAGAAGGTGGCTGTCTATAAGCCAGTAAGAGAGCACCTGCCAGAAACTGGCCCTGCCGGACCCTGCTCTGGGACTTCTAGAATTTGAGAAAGTCTTTTTGTTGTTGAAGTCACTTGTCTATAGTATTTGTTATGGCAGCCTAATCAGATGAAGATGGATTTTCCTAGAATCTTCAAACTGGCTTCAAAAGTTCTTCTTTTTCATTAATTGATTGTTTCAGCTGTATAGTTGAAGCTGACCTTTACATCAGTGTGTACCCCAGGCTGCTCTTGAACTCACAGAAAACCTTCTGCCTCAGCCTCTGGAGTTCTGGGATTACAAAGTGTACCACCTGGCCCAGAGATACTCTTATTTTTAATTTCTATAGTTTTTTTTTTTTCCAGTACCAGGGATTGAACTCAGGATCTTGTGGCTCCACTGAGCTAAATCCCTAGACACCCAAAGTTCTTATTTTTTAAAAAGTAAGCAATAATTTAATTGTCATAAATTAATGTTCTTAGATATTACAGGATGATGAAATTATGTAAGACATATATAACAAATGTGAAAAGAAACCTAAATTGACAACACAAAAAATTTTATAATACAATCTCTATTAATTTATCACACATTTAAAACATAGTATCTCATACATTGTCCCTTCTTCACCATAAAGGCAGAAATTCCCTAACATTTAAGTACTTTCTGTACCTTTAACTTTTTTAAAGCTACATACATATAAAATATATCTATATAATTATGATCAACAAATTGTGACTGTTTCCAGAGTCCATGGAGACAAAAAGATTTTACTGGCCAGGACATCAGTTTGGTGGAAATTATAACAAATAAGATTACACTTTGCAGTATGAAAAGTGAAAAAATAGGTCAGACTAAAAACCATGTTTGTGGCTAAGAAGAAAGAAGTTGAAGCAACTGAATATGATAGTAGTGAATAACTTTTATTTAATACTTTTAAGTCACTGTTTGACTTCTTTTGTTGCTGAGACCAAACACCCAACACTCAAAATTAAAGGAGCCAAGGTTTACTTTGACTCAGAGTTTGTACAAGTTTCAGTCTGTAGTCAGCTAGCTACAAGGAACTTGGCAGGGCAGAGCAGCATCACAGAGGAGAAACGATCCATGGCAGGGTGGGCAGGAGACAGGAAAGTGAAGCAGCAAGGTAGCCTCCTTTTCTCTTTTATCCTACGCAGGATATCAGTCAGCCTTTTGGGTGGTGCCAACCAGACCAAGGACTTCCTGTTATCCACACCCAGAACTATGCTAAATAAGTGGACTGGTTTAGTTATCACACACTTAATAGACATTCAGAAACCCTAGATTCAGTCACCTTTGAAAAGCCCCACCTATGAACACATGAGGCTTCAGGGGACATCTAGATAGACAAAATTCTTATTTTTAACTAATTTATTAGTCCCTCACTGTAGCATTTCACAGTTAGGGAAATGATATTGAAGTGTATGATCTTTACAGGAAATGTAAAAATGTAATAAATTAAGATAGATGAGGAAAGTAAAGATCTTGATAACCAAGATCTTTGACTTTACTAATATACTCATGATCAGATCTGGCCCTGAAAAAATCAACTTGTGCTTCTAGGCAAAAGCAGATGGTGCACAGGCGGGAGTCTGCATGTAAAAGGGGTTCTGACAGAAACCAATTAATCCTATCATTAACAGTAACA
>PVIR01009194.1:0-54036 GCA_004026965.1 Petromus typicus | reverse complement strand
AAAAAAAAAAAAAAAAATTGACAGGGAAATAAGATACTTCCATGATAAAGAACACATGAAAAACTTCACAAATACAAAGTCTTCACTCCAAAACATCTAAAGAGTATCTTAGAGAAAAATAAGGGAAGTTACAACTCCATGAGTCCTAACAGAATCAACCCATCGGGCCAAACAAGAAACTGATGGGAAAAGGGCAAAAGAAGAATAACAGAGCCAAGAACAGGAAAACATGACAGCACTAAATTTACCTATATCAGTCATAACCATTAACCACTGTCATAACCATTGTCAGTGGACTCAGTGTGCCAATTAAGAGATACAGACTGGCAGAGTGGATCAAGAAGGAAGATTCTACAGTCTGCTGCATACAAGAAACATACCTAATTCAGAAAGAAACCCATGGACTGAAAGTAAATGAATGGAAAACAATACACCATGTGACAGGAAACGGCGAAAAAGCAGGAGTGGCGATCTTTGCAGACAGAATAGAGTTAAAGCTAAAACTGATAGAGATAAAGAAGGACACTGCAGGGAAAAAATGCAAGAGAAAAATAACATATCTATGCAACATATCTTAGAGATATGTAAGATAGAGAAAAGTAACATATCTTAAATATCTATGGTCTGAATTCTAATGCACCCAACTATATAAAACAAACATTAACGGACTTGAAAAACCAGATTAACACCAGCACAATATCAGTAGGGGACCTCAATATCCCACTGTCACAAAGACAGATCGACTGGACAAAAAGTCAATAAGGAAATCCTTGAGCTAAACCACACTCTTCAGCAAATGGACTTAATAGATGCCTACAGAAAATTTCACCCCACAAAGTCAGAATTTACATTCTCAGCTGCTCAAGGATCATTCTTGAAAATAGACCACGTACTGGTTCATAGAACAGGTTTAAGTAAATGCAAAGGGATTGAAGTTATCCCTCGTATACTATTGGACCACAGTGCCTCGAAATTGGAGCTGACTAGCAAAAGAAAGTCCAGGAACCTCACAAACACATGGAAACTGAACAACACTCTGCTGACCAACCAATGGGTCACAGGAAAAATTAGAAAAGAAATTGAACAGTTCATACAACTAAACGATAACCCCAGTACAACATATAGAAATTTATGGGACACAATGAAAGCAGTTCTACAAGGAAAATTCATAGCAATGAAGGCCTACATCCAGAAAATAGAGCAAGCTCAAATAAACAATTTAATGTTGAACCTCAAGCGACTAGAAAGAGAGGAGCAAGACAAACCCAAAGCTCACACTAAGCAAGAAATTATAAGGACCAGGGCAGAAATTAATTCAATAGAAAGTAAGAGAACGATAAAAAAAAAAAATCAGTGAATTGAAGAGTTGGTTCTTTGAGAGGATAGACAAAATTGATAGACCCTTAGCCAACCTTATCAAACAAAAGAAGGAAAAGGCTCATATCTATGCTATTAGGAATGAGAATGGAGAAATTACTACCAACCCAGAGGAAGTCCAGAGGATAATAAGCATCTACTTTGAAAATTTATACTTTAGGGCCAGGGATTTAGCTCAGTGTTTCCGGCGCCTGTCTTACAAGCGCAAGGGCCTGGGTTCGATCCCTGGTAACCATATACAATATTGGGTATGGAGACTCCCAGCAGCAATCAGTACCACATACCACAGTGCCAGAGTGGCTCATGCCTGTAATCTCAACACTTGGGAGGCAGAGGCAGGAAGATTGCTGTGATGTAAGTTGGAGGCTGAGCTCACGGCGAGCCTGAACTACAAAATGAGACCCTGTCTCAACAAAACAAAACAAAACAAACAAAAAAGAAAATTTATACTTTAATAAAATGGAAAATGTAGAAGAAATGGATAAATTTCTAGACACATATGAACTTCCAAAGCTGAATAAAGAGGATATAGAAATGTTAAATACCCTAATATCAATCTGTGAAATTGAAAATGTAATAAAAAACCTGCCAACAAAGAAAAGCCCTGGACCTGATGGCTTTACTGCTGAACTTACAGAACTTTTAAAAAAAGAGTTAGTGTTTCTACTTCTTAAATTCTTTAATGAAATTGAAAGGGAAGCAGTACTCCCAAACTCATTCCTGGAAGCAACCATTACCTTGATACCGAAAGCAGAAAAGGACCCAACCAAAAAAGAGAACTACAGGCCAATATCCCTAATGAACGATGATGCAAAAATCCTAAATAAGATACTAACAAACAGAGTACAGAGAATCATCAAAAAGATTGTACACCCTGACCAAGTTGGGTTCATCCCAGATATGCAAGGATGGTTCAACATACGTAAATCAATAAATGCTATACACTATATTAACAGACTCAAGGACAAAAACCATATGGTTATCTCAATTGATGCAGAAAAAGCATTTGACAAAATACAGCACCGATTTATATTCAGAACCCTACAGAAGATTGGAATAGATGGTGTGTATCTCAAACTAATAAAAGCAATCTATGAGAAACCAGTAGCCAGCATCATACTAAGTGGTCAAAAATTAAAACCTTTTACACTAAGATCAGGAATAAGACAAGGGTGTCCTCTCTCATCACTTCTGTTCAATATAGTTCTGGAAATATTAGTCATAGCAATTAGGCAAGAGAGAATAAAGGGAATAAAGATAGGAAAAGAAGAAGTTAAATTGTCATTATTTGCTGACATGATACTCTTATCTAGAGGATCATAAAAACTCAATTAAACTGCTAGACCTAATTGCCAGATTTAGTCGTGTAGCTGGATACAAGGTCAACGTTCAAAAATCAATAGCCTTTGTATACACAAACAGTAGACCCACTGAGATAGAAATTGGGAAGTCAGTCCCTTTCACAATAGCACCCCCCCCAAAAAAAATCTAGGAATCAATCTAACAAAGGAGGTGAAAGACCTCTACTCTGAAAACTACAACACTCTGAAAAAGGAGATCGAAGAAGATATCAAAAAATAAAAGACATACCTTGCTCCTGGGTAGGAAGAACCAACATCATCAAAATGGCTATACTCCCCAAACTACTACACAGAGTCAGTGCAATCCCAACAGTATATTTCACAGACCTAGAGAAAAAATTCCAAACTTTCATCTGGAACCACAAAAGACCTAGAATAGCAAAAGCAATTCTAAGCAACAGGGACATGGGGGGGGGGTATTAAAACCCCTAACCTGAAACTATGCTATAAAGTCACCATGATAAAAACTGTGTGATACTGGCAAAGTAACAGACCTGAGGATCAATGGAGTAGATTAGAAGATCCAGAAACTACTCCAGATACACTGAGCCACCTCATCTTTGACAAAGGAGCCAAAAATCTTCAATGGAAGAAAGATAGCTTCTTTAACAAATGCTGCTGGAAAAACTGGGCTTTAACCTGCCAAAGACTAAAGGTAGACCTGTTTCTTTCACCATGTACCAAGCTAAAATCAAAGTGGATAAGAGACCTAAATATTAAAGCAGACACTCTAAACCTACTGCAAAACAGGTTGGCTTAGGGAAAGACTCCTTGAACAAAATGTCTATAGCACAAGAACTGGCAGAAGAAATCAGCAAATGGGACCTCATTCTATTAAAAAGCTTCTGCACAGCAAAGGAAACCACCAACAGAGCAAAAAGTCAACCAACAATGTGGGATAGAATCTTTACCAGCTGTTCCTCAGACAAAGGGCTACTATCTAAAACATATAAAGAGCTTAAAAAAATCAGTGCACCCAAATTTAAAGACCCAATTCAAAAATGGGCATCTGAAATGAATAGACACTTTTCAGAGGAAGAAGTAAGAGCAGCTAAGAAGTATATGAAGAAATGCTCAGCATCATTGGTCATTCGAGAGATGGTGATGAAAACAACACTGAGATTTCATCTCACTCCACAAAGAATGACTATTTAAGAATTAGCAACAAGTGTTGATGAGGCCACGGAGAAAAGGGAACCCTTCTCCACTGTTGGTGGGACTGTAGACTTGCACAGCATCTGTGGAGATTCCTCAAAAAGCTAGGATTAGAGGCCCCATTTGACCCGGCCATTGCTCTGCTAGGTATATACACAAAGGAATTAAAAGTCATTTCACAGTTACATATGTGCACCCATGTTTATAGCAGCTCAGTTTGTGATTGCTAAATCTTGGAAACAACCCAAATGTTCATCAACTGGAGACTGGATAAAGAAGATGTGGTTCTTTTGTAGAATGGAGTATTACTCTGCCATTAAAAATTATAAGACTGAGTCATTCATACTCAAATGGATGTACCTTGAGGATGTCCTCATAAGTGAAATAAACAGGTCACAGATATGTAAATATCATATCTTTTCTCTGGTCTGAGAAAATGAAGCTGTAGTATGGACAGTTGATATTGTGAAATAGAAAATATTTAAAAGGGAAGAGAGTGTAGCTGTAAATAACGAGGGGAAAGCGAATGTGATAATAATGAAGAAAAAAGGAAACAAAGGTTATATATTTAGGGGATGAGGGATTGCAGGGTGGCAGGAAAAGGGAAAAAATGAGAATCAAGTTATGTCATATTCTGGTACAAACCCTAAATGTTGAATGCAATGATGATGTGTATTCATAATGTACCAATAAAGATTAAAAAAAGAAATTGATGTGGCAACAGCCTGTTTCTTTTTATTTTGAAACAAGGTCTCACTTTGTAGTTCAGCCTGACCCTGCACTCAATATGTACAACAGGTTAGCCTCCAACTCACAGCAATCTTCCTGCCTCTGCCTCCCGAGTGCTAGGATTATAGGCGTGAGCCACTACATTCAGCATTTTGGTGTGTGGTACTGATTGTTGGTGGGTGAGTTGCCTGCCCAGCATTGTTGTTTGTGGTTACTGGGGATGAACCTGGGCCCTCGCACTTGCAGGGAAGGCATAAACCAGTGAGTTAAATACCCAGCCTCAAGGGACCAAATCTTATGTTTTTTCCTCTAGTGTTTTGTGTATATAATATATCTAAAGATAATCATATGCAGTGTTACATAATTCTGGTTTACTAAAAAGATGATATATTTTACAATACAAGGTGAAGGTAATGCTCAGAAGTTTTTTTTTTCCTCCGTTGTAATTGTACATGTGGCAATGTGCCAAAAACCTTGTAGAGTCAGAAGTTGGCTATCAACTTTAGAATATTGTATTTCTATAAAGTATAATTATTATAGAGATTTAGATTTTGTCATTGTGTATTTTAGTATTGTTGTATAAGTTAGATATAAATTGAGTCCAGGGGCCGGGGAGTCAGCTCAGTGGTTCCAGTGCCTGTCTTGCAAGCGCAAGGACCGGGGTTTGATCCCCGGTAACCACATACAATACTGGGTGTGGAGACTCACGCCCAGCAGCAGTTAGTACCACATACCACAGTGCCGGGCATGGTGGCTCACGCCTGTAATCCCAGCACTTGGGAGGCAGAGGCAGGAGGATTGCTGTGATGTGAGTCTGAGGCTGAGCTGAGGGCCAGCCTGAACTACAAAGCGAGACCCTGTCTAAAAAAAAATAATAATAATAAATTGAGTCTATATTCTTAATTTTCAAAACCTTGCTGAGTTTGCCAAATTAGGTGTGTTTCCTTAGCAGTTTTCTATGTTGGTGATACTTGAGAAATTTCAGCAAGTTATAATGTATAAGTCTTTAAACTTTTTCTTTAAATTTTTAAACAGTCTTTCTAATTTGCTAACCTGCCTAGGCCAGTCAGATCTCCTGCCTCATCCTCTCAGGGTCTCGCTTTGTAGTTCAGGCTGGCCCTGAGCTCATCCTCCAACTCACATCACAGTAATCCTCCTGCCTCTGCCTCCCGAGTGTTGGGATTACAGGCGTGAGCCACCCTGGCACTGTGATATGTCATACTGATTGCTGCTGGGTGCGAGTCTCCATGCCCAGTATTGTATGTGGTTGCCAGGGAATTGAATCCAGGCCCTTGCTCTTGCAAGACAGGTGCCAGAACCACTGAGCTAACTCCCCGGCCCTAGTTTAAAATTTTTTATGAAAACAAGTGAGAAAATACTACAAATCAGTTTGACTAATGATAATTGCTATACTCTTGGTGGGTAGAAAAAGCAGTGTTTACTAGTGATGGGTTGCTGTTTTATTTTATTTGGAGGATTATATATATAAAAAGATGTGTGTATGTTTTCTCATGTGCATGTGTATGTCAGAAAAATTGACAGTAAAACAAATAGAAGAACGTACTCAGATCAGACTGAATTCCTTATTTTGATTCAAGTCCAAAGAAAACCAGGAACTTGCTCATTGTGCCTTCACTAGGAATTAGTGGAGCTAAAAGAATTTAAATACTGACTTCCATCATATTATTTTCCCCTAAAAGGTAAATAAATGACGAAAGTGTTTCATTTCTGTTTCTGTTTCTGTGGTCATAGTTCCCAATTTTATACAGTAAAAGCATTTCTGATTTTGTGTAGGAGAACTATGGATTTGATAAAATCGAGGTGCGAGACAATGGTGAAGGTATCAAGGCTGTGGATGCCCCAGTGATGGCCGTGAAATACTACACCTCCAAGATAAACAGTCATGAGGATCTTGGAAACTTGACAGCCTATGGTTTTCGTGGGGAAGCATTGGGGTCAATTTGTTGTGTAGCTGAGGTAAGGTAGTTTATATTGACTTTCTTCCTTTTTGGTATTGAGGATTCAAGTCAGGACCTCGTGCTTGTCAGGCAGTTGCTGTGCTGCTGAGCTAACTCCTCTGGCCCTTATATTGACTTTTTTAGTGATTTAATCTTACAGAATATTCGAATTAAGAGGAAGATAATCCAGTAGTTGATAAAGTATGTTTTCAAATTTTAAAAAAATTAGAAATAAAATATACCTTCAAAGTTTACTATTTCAGCCATTTTAGGTATACAGTTGAGTATATTCACATTTTATACTTAACACTGTACATCTTCGGAACTGTTTCATCATTCCAAACTAAAACCCACTAAGCAGCAGTTGCTGTATCTCTTCTGCCTTGTCTCTCCATGATCACAGTTATACTTTTTATATCTTTGAATTGTCCTCTTTAAGCGTGTCAGGTAAGTAGAATCATACAGTATTTGTACTTTTGGATCTGGCCTGTATCTGTTCTAAGAAAATGTCTTTAGGTTTTGTATGTGTTGTAGCACTGTCGGAATTTCATTCACTTAGGTACTGGTTGGTTGGTTGTTTTTGCAACACTTTGAACCTAGAGCCTTTGCATTGAGCAGTATCCCCACCCTCCTTAAAATTTTTTTGAGACAGGATGTCACTAATTTGCTAAATTGCCTGGCCTGGGCTAGAAATTGGCAATCCTCCTGCCTTAGCCTCCTAGGTACCTCGATTACAAGTATGTGTCACCAGGGCTGACTTCCTTTTTAAAGACAAATAATATGACATTTTATAGATACGCTTCATTTTATTTGTCCACTGTCTGTTTTTGTTGGTAGACATTTAGGGTACTTACTCCTTTTGGCTCTATGAGTAATATGGCTGTGAATAGGTATATAAATACCTCTTCAAATCTTTGAGGTCACATCTTTGGGGTCTATACCCAAAAGTGGACTTGTTGTGTCATATGGTAATTCTGTCTTTAGCTTTTTGAGGATCTGCAGCATTTATTTTGTAATGTAGAAAAGAATATAGTTTAGTGTTCCATTGAATTATGAAAAAAGATGTATTTAGATACATAAACATTTAACTGTAGCACTTCTTAGCCTTTACTAAAGTGTATTTGTGAATCTCTAATCATTGTAGATACATTTTCCTACACCTGCCTGATCATGTTACCATTTTTATTCGTGGAATAGAATCTGAAAATACCACTTTGATCCGTTCTAGAAATGTGACTTGGCTTGTCCCAAACTGTAGATAATTTAGGATCAGATTGGGTCCCAGAACTTTACACTTTTGACTGCTTGCTAGGTGTTTGTTATTGTATAAACCACATAGTTCAGTGCCTGACAGACTCAGTTGTTTGTTTAGATTTTTTTGTTTTTGTTTTTGTGAGACAAGGTTTCACTGTGTAATTCAGAATGTCCTTGAACTTGCTGTGTAACCCAGGCTGGTCTCCAATTCATGACAATCCTCCTACCTCAGTCTCCCCAGACATGAGCGCATTGCCGACATGTGCCACCACACTGAGTTGCTTTGTAGCAATTATATTATACTGCATCTGCCTCGGATATTATAACCATTTATAAGCTTAATTTCTTCATTTTGATAAATACCTCAGCTGTGTTTGAGTACATAACTTTATGAGTTTGTTTGTGCTCTATTCACACTGTAAGTGTTGAGATCTGTTGTGTCATGTGACAGTATCAGTGTGAATAAGAGTAATAGGAAGTTGTGAAGGTCTCCTTAGTTAATGAAGTTTGCCCAGTGGTCATGTAATAATTCATTTGTACTGAGACTGAAAGAACCTGTAGATGTGGTAACAGTCAAGTGCAGGAAAGCAATAGCATTTTCTACCTTTTGTTTAGAAAAAATGACATGGATAAGAGATACTGTTTCTAGATCCTCTTCTGGTCTGTGAACGTATGTTTTGTAGCCTGATATGTGTTCTCCAGACCCTTCATGGTCTTCCTTTGTCTTTCTGCCTGTAAAGTGGTAGCATACTGTAAGTTTTCTCCAGCTTTCTAGGTAGAATTTTAGCTAGGAACTCATTATTTTTTGAACATAGAACTTTGTAAAGTGTTGTTCCAAATAGGCCAGAAACATTGCAGCTGTGGTGAAGTTCAAGCGGGAGATTTTGCTGCTGGAGCAGACAGAACTGGGTCCCTTACTTGCTGGTATCCATATAGTCAGACTTCATTAAAGGGGGAAGTGCGCTCTTAACACCCCTGCTCTGAATACAGCACACTGTGTGCTTTTCTGAATTACTCAGCACTTACCTTATAGTGTAGTTAGTCTCCATGTAGATTTTGGAGGCCTGGAGAGTACAAGCAGACATTGCCTGTTCTTCTAGAAAATGTGTGTGGGAACCTACAGCCACAAACCTTATACAAAAAGTCTGTTTTAGTGGCATGGGGTTTGTACCAGGGAACCCTCTTTACCTCCTGGTAATATTAGTGCTATTGTCTGAACTCTTATTAGTATTGTAGAACACAAATACGGTACATGAATCTTTTAACTGTTGTTCAAACTGGCAGAGAGCCTTTAAGGCTTATTTTGGTATTATATTGGTCAGAAAAAAAGACAATTTGGTATGTAAAATATGTATGTAACTTTTCAGAGCTTAAGTTGGTTATAATCAGCTTGGCCTGCTAGGTGGCAGCATCATACTTAGTCTTTATGAACATGTTTTATAGAACTGTGTGATTTACCCAAATCCTCATTGTGGTTCTGATTTTAGGGGACAGCTTTATGTTTATCCTTGATCACAATTTTGTATGTTTGTACACACAAGCCCTCTTGATAACCACATTTGTCATTTTGTCTTTTCTTTTTGAGGCATTCAAGGGAGCTCTAGTACAAATAAGATAATTCTGCTCATCAGATTTTCAAAAAAAATTGTCGAAAGTATCACAATAGTAGAAAACCATAAACTTCATAGGTAGTTAAAGTTTACAGTTTACTCATTACAGTAGCAAGTATTATTCATCCTTAAACATATTAACAGAGCAATTTTTAGGTCCCCATCTCGCAGATCTTTGGGAAACCACATGTAGGAGCATCTGTGTGTGTGTAACCCACGTGCAACCCAATGAAATCTGTGTGTAGATTCATCCCACAGAAAGGTCAAGACCATTATCAGGACCCAGAGGCTTCTCTCGAGTCTCCTCCTGGTCAGCACTCCTCAGAGTAGTTCCCTCTGGCCTTGGTCAACACAGACTAGTTCTGCCCATTCAGCTTGATAGTTGGTATACACGTGTACTATTAGTTACCTGGGACAAAGCACTGACAGAGCGCTTAAGGGGGAAAAGGTTTGTTTTGCCTGCCAGTTTCAAAGGCTTCAGACCACGGTTGGCTGGTTCCAAAGTAGAAACATGGTGGCAGAGGCTATCTACCTCAAAGCAGCCAGGAAGCAGAGTAGAAGAAGGACACTCAGAGAGAGAGGAAGGCCGTGAACCAGAATGTGCCCTGCTGTCCCTAACTGCGTCTTTCCTGGCTGCATTTCCACTGCGATGTCATCTGTGAATTAGTACAGTGAGGTGAGTGCGTGCAGGATCTCATCACCTTCACCAGCCCCACCTGTGAACACAAGCCTCGAGGCGCAGCATAGTGTACATTGTTTTATCACCAGAGCTTTGACGAAGACGTTTGGTCTTATGCTTTGTTTGCATCTAAAGATTAGTGGTGCACACAGCTGTGATCCCAGCACCCTGGGAGACCAAGGCAGGGGACTGCAAGTTTGAGCACAGCCCAGGCAACTTAGTGACCTAAAAGGGGCTAGAAATGTAGCTTGTTGTGAAGGCCCTGGATTCAATCCTCAGTTTTGTTTAAAAAAGAGCTGGAAGGGCCCCTGGTAGTGCTGCTGAGGGGTGCACTGCTCTGGTTCCCCACTAGAGGACCAGGGCTGCCTGCTGAGAGGTTAGGGACAGTACTTGCAGCTGGTCCTCCTTGACTCTGGTTGGAGAGAGCTGCCTGACCAGCCAGGCAGACCCACCGACGTCCAAAGACTGCCAGGCAGGGCTGTCGGGGCCTAGTCCCAGCTCAGGGTGGTTCTGCTCTGCCCACAGTGCATGTCCCGGAGCACTTTCCAGTGAGCATCCTGCTCTTCCTCTGTGTCTCAGAGTTCACTTCTGGGCTCAGCTTCTGTCCTGTGAAAATCTGTGGTGCACTGTCTGTGTTGTACTTACTGGTGAGGAGACTGGGACTACATACAGCCACATGCCAGGTCTTCTTTCCTCTACTTCAAAATGGTCTCTAATAATGATCTATATCTTATTGTCTGCTCTATACAGGGTGCTGTGCTTGTTTATTTCAGAGGAATTAAGCACAGTGAAGTAAGTGGCATATTCAGGGACTGTGTGTTCATGGAAAACCAAGAATTCAGTTTCATTTCTCTCAGTACTGAGTTTTTCACAGTGTGTCACTTTCTTACTAGCATGGTTAAATAGGTTAAAAATGTCTTCAAGTTAAAATAATAAATATTCCCAGGCTTGCAGTGATATGCTCAGTACAAAAGTTGTCAGACTCAAAATGTGGGAAGAGACTGAATAGTATTTCAGAAATATAGAAAGTAATATGTAATATGTTTGTCAATTACATTTAATAAGTAATTACGTGCTGCATAATGACCACGCGTCAACCCTGGACCAGACTGTCCTCCCTTAAGTTTCTAGTGGAGGTGAGAAGCTCCAGTCACCTAGTGATACTGAAACCGTTGGTGTGCAGTGCAATACTCCGTTGTTTGTGTTAATGCTGGTATAAACAAACTAGCACTGACCATCAGGAAAATGTAATACAGTGAATTATGTATGGCACGTAGTACTTAAGAATGACAGCAAATGGCCATTACTGTGGTATATATGTGCTGTTGATCAGTACTTTCTGTTGTATTTAATTAAGAAACTAGTTTGCTATAAAACTCTATGCTGTGTTGCACTGACCGCAGGCTCGTGCGGCTAGTGTTCACCTTGTTTTCTGACGGTGTCGAGAGGCCAAGTGGAATGATGGGCTGTGTGGGCGGGTGTAAGTGCCATCTGTTGGTGTTCGCATGACGATGATGTCGCATGACGATGATGTTGCGACAGCCTGTCACAAAGAAACAGACAACCAAGGACTCAGAAGGTGGTGAAAATAACTAGAGCTAGTGAAAATTCTGTGTTGGCCTTCTTATAAAAATTTTATGGAAACTATTTTGTACATGTTGTTCCATTACTTAATGATAAATATATTATAAATAATATTCTTCCTTCCAAAGAAACATTTAAGAAACTTATTTAAGCTTTCAGAACTGGATTTATATATTTATTATTTTTATTTATTAAAGTTATTGGTACATTTTAGGTATATCTGTGATCACATTCATTATTGGGAAGACTGGATTTAAACCAAGGTTAATTTGTACCTTTGTTTTAGGAGAAAGGGAGAGCTGTTTGGTCTTATTAAATTGAGAACAAACTGGGTGTTGGGATCAGGAGCCTAGTTCTGATTATTAAGTGTTTGAATAAGAGACTTGGCCAGATGTATGAAATAGTTATTTATAGGATCATTTTCTTCCTGTATATGAAGTGAGAATGACGATTGGAAGTGCGAGTAAAATAATGCGCACTAAGGAGTCTTGAGCATTGCTATGTGATGCGCAGATGGAGGTTGTTTCTACTTTGGACTTGAATGTGAAAAGCGGTGGACTGCTGTGTCACGTAGGTGATGAAATGATGAGTCTCATTTATTTCCTTGTCAGCAGGCCATCTTTCATCTCAGTGTGCGAAGGGTGTACACACATATCTCCACATTTTTCAGAAGTAGTTTCTGCACTGTAATAACCATAGGTATATTCCTTTTAATTTTTATCAGAGGTCTTCATTTTGTAGCATGTTCTTTTTTCCCCTAGAATCAGAAGAGTTACTGTCTGTCCTCTGTGGATGACCCACACTGTATTTGCTGATTTCTCCATCCTGCATTTTTAAAGTTGTTACAATGTGGGTATTGTTCTGCCCTGTTAATTGTACATAACCTAGAGGCTTGTGACAGTTTTATATCACCTTACACCTCCGTGACTTAGTGGAGCCAAAGAGAAGCTAATGCCTTCTGTTTGAAGACAGGACTCCCTTATTTGTGACCCACACAGTTGTAAAGGACAAGGGGGTGCTGGTGGCATTATTCCGATGTTTCTGGGCCAAACAAGTAACTCTGACTCCTTTTCCTCAGTGAAAGGTATCCTCTGTCCTTTAGAGATAGTAGTAGATCTTCAGTCAGAAGAAGCATGGACATTTTTGAAGTCGTTGGGATATTATGGTTCCTAGATGCAGCCTCCTCAAAGGCAGTACAGTTCTGTTGAAAACAGTAGAGCCAGGCCAGGATCTTCTGGTTGCCAGTCTCTCTGTAAAAGGAAGTAGACATAAATTCTGAAGCCATAATTCTCATGTTAGTGAGTCTTCTCACACAGAAGATATTTCATTCAGGCAAAAGCCTGTATTTCACTCAGTCATGAAGACCACTAATCTGCATTTTCAGATTCATGTTTTGGTGCCATTCTTCATCTGAAACTTGGCTTAGGCCTGGGGTGTGGCTCTGTGCTGGAGCACTTGCCAGCATGTGCCAAGCCCTGCTTTTGATTACCAGCACCACAAAACACTACAAAAGTCACCCCAAAAGCTTCATTGGAATTACCCCACATATATTCTTATCAGAATTTTTGCCTGAATCTTAAGTTTTTAGATTTATTTTTTAATCCAAAATTGAGGAAAACTGCTTTTCTGATGTTTAAATGCCTGATACTTTGTATTAGTACTCTAATTCCTTGAAATTAGATTTGCTTCTTTTTTTTTTAATCTGAGTAATTTAACCCGTAATAGATCCTTTGACAACTTCTAAACTTCTCTTTTTTTAATACTAGTTTTCTTTAAAAAAAAAAAAAATTATCTTGACATGACTGGGTTGACTCACTTGCACAACTCCTCAGATGTCTCTTGTAGGAATCACCAGAAATAGTTCGTAACACTTGAGCTTCTCTAGATGACACAGCTTGTGCATCTCCACACACAACCTGCTTCACAGTTAATGCAACCTGAACCCATGTCTGAACCTGTATGTGGTCTAAAAAAAGGTTTCCTGTCCAAAATACAGGGTGATAGGATGAGGGGAATTCTTTTTAATTTTTTGAGACAAGATCTCACTTTGTAGTTCAGGCTGATCCTCAGCTCAGCCTCGAACTCAGCCATACTCCTGCCTCTGCCTCTGCCTCCCCTGTGCTGGGATTACAGCATGAGCCACCACATTCAGCACTGTGGTATGTGGTGCTGATTGCTGGTGGGCGTGAGTCACCATGTCTGGCATTGTTGTATGTGGTTACTAGGATCGAACCTAGGCCCTTGTGCTTGCAAGGCAGGCACTGGAACCACTGAGCTAAATCCTCAGCTCGAAGAGAACTCTTGAAGTGCAATTACTCCTCTGAGGAACAGGCTGTATTTCATGAATTTATGAAATATACATGTTTTCTTTTACTGTATTTGGTTGTGAATTACAAAGATCTCCTAGGGAAAATTTTTAAATGCCCTACAGGTTGTAATTTAAAGCAGTTTTATTATTGAAAAATGTATTATATTCATTTTAGCTTTTAAACAAAGTCTTTTTTCTTTCTTTTAATTTTTCTTTTTTTTTTCCTTTTTGAGGGGGTAGTAGGGATTGAGCTCAGGGCCTTTACATTGAGGTACATATGTCTCCGCCCACCCCTTACCCCTTTTTGAGACAGGCTTTTGCTGAGTTGCCCAATCTGGGCTCTTAAATTGAGACCTTGCTGCTCCAGAGTGCTAGGATTATAGGTGTGCCGGTCCTATTTCACATTTTTAGCCCTTCAGGTTATTCATGTATGCTGGCGTAAATTTACGATCCATTAGTATGTTTTAAAGGGATGAACAAGTTACTGTCTTACAGAGTGCTTTGAAGTGGTTAAAGAAAAATCCCATGTAACCTTATGAAATAAGATATCATCTTCATCTTATCATCACTCCCCCAAAGATGATAGTGTAATCATTTATTGAGAACGTCCAGAAGCCACTGGCAGAGTCGTACTGGAACTGAGAGTTCCAGGGCTCCTTGCTCAGTGACACCAACTTGAGGTCAGTGGCTAGCTCTTTAAAATGGAAATAAAATTGAGTTCAACTTGGAATTTTGGAAAAGCAGTTGCTTCAGTGTAGAATTGTTTTCATAAGACAACTGTGAAATAAACCTCAGGAGAGAATAACCATTTCTGTTCTCTTTGTTTTGGTTCATACTTTACTAGAAGAAATCATTAATAGATACAGTACAGTTGGGATATAGCAGAAAAGATTAGTTACCAGGAAAACATTTTAAATTAAACAGCTTTCAAGCTATGGAATGTATTTTGGAAGAAAAATAGTCACTTAAGAGTACACAGAAGTTCACACTTTTTTTTTTTAAATAAAAAAATTCTAAGTATCTCTACAATCTAAAACATTAGTCAGTGTGACCAGTAAGTAAAAAAGGGAATAAGGTTCAAAGGTCAGTACTGAATCCCGATAAAAAAAAGGAATCTGTAGCCCCATAAACTGTTCATAACGTTTAGATAACAGCTCTTTTTCACAGAAATAGCAGCTTGACCCAGTGTCCTTCATAAGGTTTCTATGTACTTCAGTCTGAGAATAAAATGGGCCCTACTAGCATGTTGAGCTAGAAAAGTTGTATTTGTGTGGAGGAGATGCTGGTGTTTCCTCTAGTGCCCATGTGACCCCAGTAAATCTGCTTGGTGAGGACAGCGTGACAGAACTCTCAAATGTAGACAGAAGTGGACCAGTGAGTTCCTGCAGTCGCAGTGGATCTTTGTGGTTTCTAATTATGTAGATATATTTAGGATATCCAGCTCTGAGTCCAAGGATGACCAAGAAAGATTATACTCGAGTCCAAGCAAGTCACTCTTGCTTACTGTGTGTGGCTCCCTTCTTCCCAGTCCCCTTTGCCAACCTTGACCCAGCACCCCACCCCCACCTTTGGTTTTGTGACACAGAGACTTGCTAGTCTCACATTTTTCTAATAATCTTGCAAGGATGAGAGAAGCTTAAATGAGTACATATGCTCTTAAATTTATATGACAAACATCTGAGGAAATAATTGGGTATTAAGCCTGTTTCTTTGCAGTATTTGGGAATTGAACCCAGGGTCTTTGGATTGAGCCCTATCCCATTTTATTTTTGAGATAGGGCTTCAGTAAGTTGTTATGTTGCCTGGGCTGGACTCAATTTTGGGGTCCTTTTGCATCAGCTTCCCAGAATTCCAGTATTATAGGCATGTGCTACTATACCCAGCTAGGAAATATTTGCACAGTGAATGATTTATCCCTTGTTCAGTGCTAAAGTTTGTTTTCTTTTCTAATAAATAAAAAATGTATACTTAATGACTTTAAATTTAGGTTTAAGAAAAATTTGTCCATAAAGATATATGTGTATGTTTTTAACTTTTTGATTCATAAACTTTAAATATAAAAGTACAGCTTTATACAAGATGTAACGGGGGAAGGAATGATCAGTTTATGTAAGGATTATTCTTTGTTCACAATTTATAGAAATCTTAAAAAATAGATTCCTGGGCTGGGATCTAGCTCAGGGGTTCCAGCATCTGCTTTGCAAGCACAAGGTCCCAAGTTTGATCTCTGGTAACCACATACCACAGTGCTGAGCGTGGTGAGTCATACCCATCAATAGTCAGTACCACACACCACAATGCTGGGTGTGGTAACTCATGCCTGTAATCCCAGCAGTGGGGAGGCAGAGGCAGGAGGATTGCTGTGAGTTCAAGGCTGGCCTGGGCTACATAGTGACTTCGGGCTAGTTTAAACTACCAGGTAAGACCCTGTCTCAAAAAAAAAAAAAAAAAAAACCCAAAAAAACTACACACAAAAAAAGCAGTTCCTTAAATGCAAATGAAATATTTGCTTCTACATGAGTAAATCATACAGTACATATACTACAATTGCCATTTCAAATATATGGGTTTGTTTTGGGGGTTTATTTTTTATTTTTATTTTTTTTTTATAGATAGGGTCTCACCTTGTAGTTTAGCCTGGCCCTGAGCTCACCGTATAGCTCATGGGAGCCTGGAACTCACAGCAATCCTCCTGCCTCTGCCTCTGGAGTGCTGGGATTACAAGCATCAGCCACTATGCCCCCTTGTGGTATATGGTTACTGGAAATCCAACTCGGGACCTTGTGCTTACAGGGCAGGCACTGGAATCACTGAGATAAATCTCTGGCCCAGGTTTGTTTTTGTTTTAATTAAAATACTGAAAAATCAGTAATTTACAATATATATAGAACATATAAGGTGCCCTGTTAGTGCAAACTCTTAAGAAATATTTCAAGAGAAGTCATAAAAATTTATCAAGTAAAATTTTTCAGTATTAAGTAAATATGTTATAATTGCCAGTATTTTGAATCTAATTTGGTAGTGAACTTACTGCAATATCTAAAGTGATAATTGTATTACTGAATTTTTTATTTCCAGGTTTTAATTACAACAAGGACAGCTGCTGATAATTTTAGCACCCAGTATGTTTTAGATGACAGTGGCCACATAGTTTCTCAAAAACCTTCACATCTTGGGCAAGGTAAGAGAGTAGCTTTTTAGCATTTTCTACTTTTCTATCTTGTTTGTTTAAAAATGATGTTACTCTATGAATTGAGATGTATTGTTTTGAGTCTGGTAAAATCTAGTTAATTTTGGTGAACATTTCAGCCTTTAGTTATGAACTTCTCAAATACTTAGTCCAATAATTAGAGACTGTGGATGTTAATATGCAAAAGTATAGGAACATTTATTCCCTATGGCTGGGTTCGCTGTGTCATCTTTAAATATGAAGGACAGTATTCTTTTGAAACAGCTAAACATCGCTGAGTTTTGATGGTGATAATAGACCCCCAGTATTATGTTATGATATGATTATGTAATAACTTAAAATATATTTATGGGAAATTTCAAACATGCACAAGTATACAGAGAACTGGTTCTATGGCTGTTTCAGCAATTACCAACTTCTTGCCAAGAACCTTTTTTCCTAATACCTTAACATATCTTCTTTTTTCATATATTATTTTGAGGAGAATAAATATAATAATTTTTGTGCCTACTTAGAATGTAGCTGTTAGGTGTCTTATATGTAATTTTACTACATTTTATTGTGAATTCATGTTTAATTTTGTGGTTCCTCATTATAATTATTTTTCTTACGGATTTCCCCCTCCGTTTAAGCAAGTTTTAACCTATTAGCTTTATTTTTTTGCAAACAGTAGATTGTCTTAAATCTTAATTCTGATGTCCAAATTTGTCACTCTTATTTTATAAAGCCTCAGTCTAGTTATGACTAGGGACCACATTTCTTTAAAAAATACCATTTTTTTTCCTGTTATTCTGATAATGAAAATCAGTTCATCTAGCTTGATGTATGATAATAAGTATTCTGCATATTTTCTTCATAATCAGTGGGTGTGATTTTTTTTGCTATATGTTGAACATTAGTATAAAGAGACTTTTTAAAATATAAAATATGATTCTTCTCAGGAAATGCTATGACCCTGGGTCTTAAGAGCTTGAATTAGGAAACCATTAGGAGTAGCTATCTAGCAGAGTGCTTTGAAGTGAACCAGTCACCTTATAAAAGTTAAAAGTATTTATTTTTATCTTAGTAGTAACCAGTCTGATCTGTGTGGCCAGTGGCTCTGCATCACTCATACTTCTCATGCTTTTCTGTATTCGTCTCCATGGGAAGTGTGAAATAACAATCCTTTAAATATGGACTCCACTTGATCTTTGCCCTTTTGCTGGTTGATTTTTCTTCCCATGCTGACCTCAGTTTTCTGCCTTTAGTGAGATGGGGTATGCGTAGTAAGGAACTTTAATAGCCAGTAAATGAACCTTATTTTCTATAGCCTGTTCTTTTATTTAAGATATAAACATACTTGGAAGGTAAATAGCTGCAAAACTAGTGGTTACCTTCCATGGTTCACTTTTTTCACCTAATTAAATTTGATTGGATGGGAAATAACAAAAAGTCTTTATTTCGAATTGCTTTAGATGGACATATAAAAATCCACAAACACTTTCCAAACCTTTTACATTTATGTTGCTTAGTGCTGGTGGTTTTTGAGTGATTGAATCACAGACTCACATTTCACCAGCTGTCATTAGCCTCCATTTAAATATTTTCTGTGTAAGATAAAACTACAGTTCAGCCATCCCAATTTATACCTTTGCATTTAGGGTTCCTGTGGATTAATTTCTTCTGTGGTGTGAACATCCTTGCTTAGCACTTACTCTTCATATAGTCTGATAGGATGACACCTACTGATAGCATAACTGTAAGTGCAGGAACAACTTACAGCAGTCTTGTTTAGGCATTGGAGAATTGGTTACCCCTTTAAAAACACTTGTAAATATTTCAGAAATACTTTATGAGATGCTCCATTTCTAGTTTTTCTAGGTATAGGTATCTTTATGGATTAATGTAGCTATTGAAAGTAGTTTGAGTGTTTAGCAGTATGTCATTCTAACTGACTTTACCTTCAGTTCACGTCTGTTTTAAAACGCTGTACTTGATTTTTTGAAGTAAGAAGAAATATAAAAATGTTTCTGGCTTTTAAATTATTTTAGGTATACTCTTTATATCATCACTTCTATTTCCTTTACCTGAATCAGTAATAAGTTCTAATTTGACTTACCTACCTAGACATCACCCTTACTCCTCTTCTTCTATCTTAGAATTTCTCAGATATCAAAAGTAGTGTATTTAAAGTACTGTGATCAGGATGTTCCTTTACCAAGCATGTTATTAGAGTGGAGCATCATGTTCTAAATTCCTGCTATTTATGATGGTGCATGTATTAAAACACCTTTTATCTTAATTGAAGAATGGAACTTTATTCATTAGTTTAAGAATACTTTCTGATGTATTCAGGCACCCACACATTTACATAAGGAGTATAAATAGTTGTCTTTATGAGTGGCATAACATAGGGTTGTGTAAAAATATAACAGGGAGCTTATTACAGGAATGCAGTTTAATCCGGTGTTTGAAGAATGTGCTAAAGTTAGAGAGCTGAGCAGTTCTCTTGTAAAATATGATAGTATATGGGGACCTTTTCCGTATACTGGCTGTTGGCCAGTATTACTTGTTATTTTGGGGGATACACATTTCATTTGAAATCAGAAAAGTTTTTTCCATAAGTAAGTTTTATTTAGACATGTAATTTACATCTTATTAATAATTTTCAATTTCGTCTAAGCATATTTTAACTGCTTAGATAATGTGGTCTTTGAGATATAACTTTTATTTTGTGGGAATCCTTTTTATTTTTAAATTGAGTTTATTGGTACTTTTTACGTATACATTATGGTCACATTCAACATTAAAAATTTGTACCTGTACTTGACATATCTTGATTCTCATTTTTTCCCTTTCCCCTGCCTACCACTCATAAATTGAAGAGGTACATTCTTTACTTGTTTGACAGGAGACAACAAACTTCTTTTGGGGGAAGATATTATCTTCTTTAGTATCTGTTGTTCCTCTTTATACAGTATCTGGTAAAAAAAAAAAAAAAACCTTAAAGGCATGTGCAGAAAGGAAAATGAGACGCACAGTCAAGAAGAAAATAAGTAACAGAATAAGGAAACTCACAGGTAGACCAGATATTTGAGCTAATACATAAGAACTTTAAAAACTACATGAAAGAATTTTGAAAAGACCATTAACATCTTTAAGAAAATGAAGAAAAGGAAGAATTTCAGTAGATAAATGGAAACTAAAAGACATCTAGATAAGCGCAGTAGTTGAGATGTAGACTGTCTGAAAGACCTGTGTGTTGAAGACTTGGTGTCCCGTGGGAAATCTTGTACTCTTTGGGGCTGTGCCCTCAAAGGGGACATTGATGTGCACTCCTTTCTGTCTGTTCGCCTGCATTCTGCTGGTGAGCAGTGTTCTGGCCAGATGCTTCCACTGAGTTGTAGGAGGCTCCGTTTCTGTTTTCTTAGAATCAAAAAGCAATAGAGTCAACTGACCATGGTCCCCAAACTCCAAAACTAAATCTTTTAAAATCTATTATTTCAAAATTTGCAGAAATGGAAAACTAACAAAATGTTGAGAAGTGGGTTGTTCCTATTACTATATGTCATGATGGAGAGAAGCCTTTGGAAGTAGTTCACAAGAGAAGTTAGAAAAAGATTCTCAGCCTAGGAAAAAACCTGGACTGTTCTAAGCAAAGCTTACGCTGATTGTTATGATAAATCAGAAGACCAGAATACTGATAGAAATGCAGACAGGAAAGGTTATACTGAAAATTTTTATATAGTAGAAATACACTATCTGGAACTGGACTAGAGAACATCCTGACAAAGAATTTAATTTTATTATATCCAAACCCTGAGACTGTGGGAGGCTAAGCTTAAAGGAGTAAGATTCTTTTATCTGGCTGAGAATGTTTCAAGGCAGCATAAAGTTCAGGCAGCAGTGTGAGTATGACAACCACCTTTTGACCAGGTTTACAGTAAGAATCAGCAAAGGGGAGAGAAGCAGGAAGATTTGGAAATTTTGCAGTTTGGCTCAGAAGTAATACCTGTAAAGTTTTGGCCAAGGAGAATATGGTTGCTAGAGGGATTAGTAATGATAAAAACAAAAAAACTTAAGAGCTTTGTATCAGGACAGTACACAGGATGCCTAGAGAGAATGTCAAAAATTAGCAAAGTAGCAACTATCACAGGGTCCAAGATGTGGAAATGAAAATCTATTTCAAAGAAGGTTCAAGCCTGAGTGTTTTTAAGAAGAGAGCCTTAAGATGCCCTGCCCAACCACGTCTGCCCAAGCCAGCAAACCATGTAGAAACGCTGCAAGTGTAGCACAGGTGGGCTCAAGGATATCCAGCACTGGTGGATTAGCATTAGCCACGTGATGCTGATTTTACAGGCATACAGGATGGAGAATTACAGCATTGTGGAGAATTAAACGGAACTCCCAGAGGAAACTTTTGGAGACCAGGTAGTATGTGGTAGGGTCATAGTCCCTACAAGCAGTCTCAGACAAGGATCACCTTACTTTGTGGTGAAGCTGAGAGAGGGGAACTAAAGCTGCAGAAGAAATCTCAGGAAATCCAAGTTTCCAGGAATGTATAATGTTATTCTGAGAGGGAAGGCACACAGTTTTTTTTCAAATAGTGCTATTTTTGTTTGGTTTCTTTATTTTTATTTCTTGGTACTGCAGGACCTTGCACTTGCCATGCTGGCAGGGCACCACTGAGCTACTTCCTCAATCCAGTAAAGATGGTTTCTAAGAGGAAATCAGACATATTTTAGTTTGGAAGAAGCAGCAGCTTGTCTTAGATACTTTCCTGTTGTGGAGATATAATACCTGAGATAGCTTAAGGGAGAAGTTTATTTTAGCTCACAGTTAACAGTCTGTGGTCAGCTGTGTCCAAGGCAGAATGTAATGGTGGAGAGGCAGAGTGAAAGAAAATCTGCTCATCTCATAGTTACCAGAGCAGTAAGGTAAGGGTCACACCCCTACAGCCCACCTCTTCCTCCAGGTGCCACCTCCCAGCAGCAGGTCAGCTGTATTGTCCCATGGTCAGTCACCTTCCAGAAACCCCACCTTTGAGTATGTGAAACCTTTGGGGGTCATTCTTTTTTGTTGTTAAATCATAACCGTATGGGCCGGGAATTTAGCTCAGTGGTTCCAGCACTTGTCTTGCAAGCGCAAGGTCCCAGGTTCAGTCCTTGGTAACCACATACAACAAAGCTGGGCATGGTGACTCATGCCCAGCAGCAGTCAGTACTGCATACCACAGTACTGGTCATGGTGGCTCATGCCATAATCCCAGCACTCGGGAGGCAGAGGCACGAGGATTGCTGAGTTCAAGGTTGAGTTTAGGACCAGCCTGAACTACAAAGTGAGACCCTGTCTCAAAAAACTATTAAAAAAAAAAAAATCATGACCTTACTTGAGCACATAGACAAATTTACGCCACAGGGCAGATGCTGTGGATGACTCACATTTCCAATAGAGAGGAAGAGATCCTCTTGGTTTGATAATATTGAGCCAGTCAGTGAATCTGGCTCTCCATCAGGATGAGAGGGAACCTGACATCCTTGTCCTTTCTGTTCCTCCCAAGTTGCTTTCAGACAGCAAGTGCTTTCTTAATTAAGTGGTAGAGATCCTCAAGGAGATTTGGAGCAAGTCTTTTAGACTTAAGGATTCTCAAGATTTAATTACCTGTCACAAAATGTATTTGTGCAGTGCCATGAGAGTCTCTTGGAATCACACCAATTTGAGAGGGAGTCAGGCCCTTTTGGCAAGTTTGTAAATCTCTTTCACGTGGTCAGACACCAGTCTCAGTGAGCAGGGATACTGTGACAATATGGCTGTCAGTTGGGACAGGCACTTACCAGGAGCATGCATACAGTCCTTGATGGTACCAATCTAGAAACAAAAGGCTGGGGGTCATTCTTGATTAAACTATAACATTCTACACCTGGCAGCCAAAAGACTCATGTGCATTTCATTTTTTTTTTAAGCAAAATATTTATTGGTACATTTTAGGTATACATAATGATAGCATGCATTATAGAGAATTTGTAACTGTATATGATATATCTTGCTTTTTCTTTGTGCATTTCTTTATGGAAAATGAATTTAGCACACCTCTAAGAGTGACATTGCTGAGGAGTCCAAAGTCCCATTTAGTACTCAAGGCAAAAACACTTAGCTATATGCCCTTGTAAAAATCAGAGTGAAAGTTAAACAGTCCTGATATGTCATGGCATAAGGTAAACATTCCCATTCTAAAGGAGGCAAGCAGGGGATAGATAGGAATGGGACCAAAGCAAAACTGAAACCTAGCAGTGCAAACACTAAATCTTGTAGGTTCATGTCCAGCATCTCAGGGAAAAGGTGCAAGTTCCAAAGGACCAGCCCTATTGTATCCCTTATGACTGCTTTTGAGGTGGCTCTGCTCATTGCCTACCGCTGTCCCCAGATTTCCATGTTCCTGGCTTCTCCAACATCTAGAGTTTCGACAGCACCTTCAGCTTCACACTTAGTTTCACTCACTGACCTTTGAGGCACTGTTGGCCTCTCAGACCGTCCTTTGAAATATAGAAAGAAGCCACCCTGACCATACAATTCTTGCCTTCTGTATGCTTGTAGATCTAATGGATAACACCAAGGTCTGCTGCTCTCTCAAGCAGTATCTAGGCCTGCTTGAATCATGGCTACAGAGACCTCTGAGTGATTAGCTAGCTGTAGAACAAGTTCTGGCCAATCATTTCCCTAGGCAGCCCTGTGAAGCTGATGCCCCAGAGCTCTCTTTTCACATGAAAACTTTGTAGCTTCCTACTCTTGAGCCCTGCAATTGCAGATTTCTGGTATGCCCTCAGATCTTTTCTATTGTCCTAATACAAACTACTTGGCTTCCTTTTAATGTCAATTTCTTTTAATAACTGAACAGTTTTGTAGGACTCAGTTTTTTAGGTAATTTACGGTCACCAACAAAAAATTTTCAGATTATTCAAGTTGGCTCTTTGGTTCTGTTTCTTATATTGTATTTTGCTAAAAGCCATGAATGGTAACCATGTTACCTTCTTAACCTGGGGCTTCCTTGACATTTCCTCTACCAGATTTGTTAGTCCACCACCCTTAATCTCAGTCTGTTATAAAATCTCAATATATAAACAAAATGTAGACAAATTTTGTGGCATAGAGTAACACACATGGTCAGGAGTCCAGCTGCCAACTCAGTCCTTTTTTTCAGCTGAAACTTCCTGAGCCTGTTTTTGGCCATCTGCATTTTCCTCAACATTCTGGTCTCCTGAGCTCCAATGAGAATCTCTGTCAAGCTTGGTTTATGGCATTCTAGGGCCTCTTTAGCTGACATCTCTAAACTTCTCCAAAGTCTTTATTGTAAGGGTTCTAAATTACATGGTTAAATATTTAATCATAGCATCAACCCTACTTTCGGCAACAGAACCTGTCTTAGGTACTTACTCATTGTTAAGATCAGTAGTAGATGTCTATAGCTTAATGGAAGAGAGGTTTATTTTGGCTTATGGGTACGGTCCATGGTCAGCTGACTTCAGGGCAGAATAACATGGCAGAGGGCCATAGTAGTATAAGAAATGCTCATAGCATAGTGGCCAGGAAGCAGGGAGAGAAGGGAGGAGCTAGGGGAGAGAGAAATCCTTACAGGTCATGCCGAGGAAACTCACTCTTCCAACAGACTTCACCTCCTAACAGCAAGTCAACTGAATCCTCCATGACTCAGACATTTTCCAGAAGCCCTGCCTGTGCTCACATGAGGCCTGTGACGGACATACTTGATCTGAATGATAACGCTGTCCTTGATGGGGTATTAGCCCTGTAAGCCTTGCTTCTCTCCTGTCCCAACTTTTCCCCCATGGTAGCCATGCAATTAATAGTAGTTTAAAATAATGACTCCCAAACAGTTGTCCCTCTAGATTATATCCTTCCTGTCATGAATCCTGATGGCTATATTGTAGATCTCATCCACATTACCATCTCTGATTTATATTCAACTTGCAGGATTCTTTGCTCACCAGATTTATTTTCTTCCTTGACCTGAATCTATTTGGTTAGAGTTAATATATACTAACATTATATACTTCTAAATCGTTGCAAGTACAAAACTTCCTTTATTTTGTTCTGATCTTATCTTAACTGGAGGTAGGTTTCTTAACTTCCCTTTAAAAATTTATAGTTTGTCTTACCATGTAGTGTTGTAGAGAAGAAATTTGATATTAGTCTTTTTTTTCTATTTCTTGCATTTTGAGATTTTCAGGGAATAATGATTTCTCATGAAAGTATTCCTCCTCATAACTGAGTAAGCTCTAAACTGAGTATACCTAAAGTTTAATTCTAGAAAATATTTCTCAATTAGTGAGTCTTCTTTGTTTTTTTCTCCTCTTGGAACTCCTGATTTTATGCTACAGTTTATAAGTCTTGCATTCCCCTTATGATTGACATTTATGTTTTTGCCCATTGTTATAAGCAGTAGGACCTATTGTATAGGGAATTTTAGGTTTTTAACTGTGCCTCACCATAAAAAATACATAATGCATAGCAATGCAGTTCACATTAAATCAAATCACAACAAAAATTTCATGCCAGAGTGTAAGGTGATGCTCCATTTTCTATCCTAGTTATTCTTGTTATTCTGTTTTATCTTTTAAAAAGCTGCTAGTTGTTATACACTAAATGGGTGGTTCTCAACCATGGGCCACTTCCTCTGAAGCAATCAGCAATAATTGGGGATTTGTTTTTATTCTTATTATGATGGGGTAGGGTGCTTCTAACACTGAATGAGTAAGAGGCCAAATGCTGCTAAACTTGGATGATGCACAGGACATTAGAATTGTTACAGTGCCAAGATTGAGAAGCCCTACGCTGATTGATGGTTTTCACCATCATTAAAGAGTGTAAGGCCATCACAGTGGGGGAACAGGTGCAGGAGGGTGCGATCACACGGTGACAGGACGAGGACGGAGGCTGGGGAGGTGCCAGGCTTACTCCGCAGGACAAGCTGCTCTTGAGAGAACCACCGAGGCCGAGGAGAGCCCCCCAACTGCTCCTGACGGCAGCGCCCTGGGTGCTCAGGCCCACAGCCCTGCTGCTTCCCGCTGCCATACTGAGGGCCAGATGTCAGCACAGGAGTACTTGGAGGACAGACCACATCCAAACTGTTGTGCCACACCAAATACAATCTCTGCTCCCTGCAGCCCCCAGACCTTAACTCTAGCTTCATTTAAAAGTCCAGAATCTTATCCAAAACTCAAGATTTTGTTTCTGTAGCAACAGAAACAGACTAATACAGTTGATATCCAAGAGCAGGATCATTGCTTTAACTATGTCTAAAAATAAGCATCTTTGCTGTTAGCCTGAAAAATAAAAAATCGAACTCTAGTCTTCCAAGATGTGGTAGTGTGGCACAAACAAGACTAACATTCCTGTTCCAAAAAGAAGAAATAGGCAAATAGAAAGGAGTAATTTGTTCAAAACTGTCAGGACCCCATAACTTGTCTTCTGTCCCCTACAAAATGAGCACCATGTGGATCCTGCCAGCAGTGCATCAGACTGCGCCTGCAGCTCTGAAGCATTTGTTGCAGCAAACAAGGAGTAGAATCTCACACAGCTGCGGGCATTCAGTCTGCGCTGTGCACCCTGGACTCTGGCCCTGAAGCACATGTGCGCTTTGTGGTCTCTGGTGTGATGGGAAGGGAACCTTCAGGATCTCAGAGATGCTTTCAGGGTTCTTTACCGTTGTCTCACACGTGGCTCCCTTTTATCCACACTGATAGAAGATGTGTCTCAGATGCATTCTGATTTTGTTCTCTTGAATGTGTTTGTTTGTTTGTTTGTTTGTTTAATCTTTTTCCCTAGACAGGCTGTGAATTTTCCAAATCATTCTGCTCCATTTCCCATTACTCTCCTTTCACACTGAAAGCAGACAAAAATATTCACTTAAGGCCTTTTATATATCATCTACAGATTTTTTCTGCCATGTAGACATAGTGGTGTATGCTTGTAATCTCAGCTATTGAGGAGGCAGAGGTAGGAGGGACACAGTTTGGGTAGCTTAGTGAGATCCTGTCTTGAAATCAGAAATGAAAAAGGCTGGGGATGTAGTTCAGTGGTGGACTGTGTCAATCTCTAAACTCAAACAAACAAACAAAAAAAAGAAAGAGAAAAAAATTTTTTTCTTCTGCCTAAAAACTAGCCCATCATTTCTGAAACTCAGCTTTCATAAAATGAACACAATATATACAAGTATTTTACAGTGGTGTTACTTGGTGGCTTTTGTTCTCATTTCCAGTAGAATCCTCCTTTTTATCCAACACTAGTTTACTTTTCTCATCTTTGAGTCATATCCAGAATTTCCTCTAATATTCTGCTTACAGCCTTCCAGGCTTTTTCTAGACTTTTCCTCCAGTCTTTCTCAACCTCTGCCTGTTCCTGAAATCCAAAACTGCCTTCACACTTTCAGGTGTGGTTAGAGTAAGACCCCGCCCCATGGTATCAACTATGTAAGTCTGTTTTCTGTTGCTACAGAAAGGAAATCTGAGGCTAGAAAAATTATAAAGAAGAGAGTTAGTTTAGTTCACAGTTTAGAAGTTCCATGGGCGTGGTGATGGTCTCATGGCAGAGGACCCCATAATAAGGGAGGCGCATTGAGGAGGGAGGGGAATCACACCTGGCAAGACAGAAAGCCAGAGACCCAGATTGGTTTTTTTGTTTATTTGTTGTTTTTTTTTTAACTCTTCAGTGCATGGTTTTCAGTTCTGGCTGTATGTTCATTAGAATCACATAGAGAGATTGATTTAGCAAGTCTGAGATTTGCTGGTGACTAGTAGTTTTAAAAACATATTTAAAAAAACAAACAGGCAGATGAGGTGGCACAGCCCTTGCACATGCCTGTAATCCTAGTACTTGGGAAGCTGAGGCAGAAAGATTGCTTCGAGTTCAAGGCCAGCCTGAACTTCATAGCCAGAGCTTGTCTCAGAAAACCTCAAAAAGACACATAGCATATAGCCATGACAAACATCTAGTCTTAATTTTATATAATTTTGTTTTTTAAAATAAAAGCTATTTTATTACCTAATAGTTAACCAGTCTAATTTTGATTCGGCTTTTTAGTTTAATTCTTTTGTCTGAATACCCTGTGTTTTGAATGTTTGTTGTTGAAGATGGATGAATAAAACCAAGTTATTGGAAATTAATTGAGGTGAGAAATTTTAATGGTACAAAGATTATCACATATGTTGTGTGCTTTTGTATCACCTGTAGATTGTAAAGTGTAGAATAATTATCTTTAGTGGTTTGAATATCAGCAGGTTTCTTAACCTGCATTCTAACATGGCATGGTGGGTACGTGTCTGGAGTCCCAGATAGGAGGATGAGACAAGAAGATCACAAGTTCCAGGCCAAGCTGGACAACTTGGCAAGACCCTGTTTCAATATGAAATAAGCAAAAGGGCTGGAAATGAACCTCAGTGGTTGAGCACTTGACTGTCCTGAATGAAGTCCTGAATTCAATCCCCAGTACCAGAAAGAAAAAAAGATACACGAGTGAGCCATGTTTCTCTGTACTGGTAGAAATAAAATTATTCTTGCTTAGACTATGTACTTAGCAGATTGCAGACAGAGTCTAACAGGAGATCAAAATAGTTCACAAAGATGAGCTTTTCTTGGGTTTCCACACTTAGAGGAAGATTAACTTTTAGTGATAGAAAGGGCTCCTTACTGACTATGGGTTTGAATGTGGATTTGAGGATCTGTGAAATTTCTTCCAAATCTAAATATTCTTTTATCTGTTAACAGGTACAACTGTAACTGCTTTAAAATTATTTAAGAATCTGCCTGTGAGAAAGCAGTTCTACTCCACTGCCAAAAAATGTAAAGATGAGCTCAAAAAGGTCCAGGATCTCCTCATATGCTATGGTGTCCTTAAACCTGACATAAGGATTGTTTTTGTACATAATAAGGTGAGCATTACTGTACTGGATAAGACTATTTTGGAACATGTAATTTACTTAGATCATTTAGCTATATGCTAGTGACTGAACCCTACCCCCCAAAGTACTGTGGGAAACCTAGTCTGCAGGTGATACGAGGACCCAGGGCCTTTGGAGGGGAATGACAGCAGAGCCCTTGTGAATGATGCCAGTGCCCTTAGAGCTGCCTTCTGCCACCTGAGGACACATGAGAAAGTGCCATTTGTCATCCAGAAAGTTACTACAGGTACCAGTCCACTGGTGCCTTGATATTGGGTTTCCCAAGCCTCCAGAACTCTGAGAAGTAAACTTAGGTTGTTCATAAGATAGCCAGTCTATGATACTTTGTTATAGTAGCCCAAAGATGTTCTGTGTAGCATTTTTCCAGAAATGTAGTACACATTTGTTTAGTTTGGTCTTTTTTTTTTTTTTTTTTTTTTTTTGAGACAGGGTCTTGCTTTTGTGGTTCAGGCTGGCCCTGAGCTCAGGCTTGAACTCACAGTAATCCTCTTGCCTTTGCCTCCCGAGTGCTAGGATTATAGTGTGAGTCACCACACCTGTCATTGTGGTATGTGGTACTGATTGCTAGTGGGTGTGAGTCTCCATGCCCAGCATTGTTATATGTGGTTACCATGGATTGAACCCAAGCCCTTGCACTTGCAAGACAGGCACTGAAACTAAATCCCCAGCCCAAGAGCATCTTTAGTTAATCATGTGGTACTCATATAAAATTAATTTTACCTGTATTTTTAATATCCACGATCAGTGATTGTTCTAAAGGATTTTTCACGCAAGAAATGTTTGTGTGCTTCCTTTTATCAAATGCAGTAATAGATTCTGAAAGTAGGAAGATGGGTGAGTCTTGCTCTATTCTTTTAAAGAGTTCACAATTTGGGAACATTCTTCAGTTTCTACACTTTGTTCCTTTAAATGAGCTTGGTTGGTTTAAAGACTACTCTGCCTCATTTCTTCCATTTTCCAGAGCAAGGCCTGTTAAGGAAGGGGATCCATCATGCTATTTGATTAATCTTAGGGGGAAGAAAGGTTTAAGTGGTTTCTGATAATTCTGTTTTTCCCCCACCTCTCCACGGGCACCTTGAGTTGTGTAGTGGAAGGAGAATGGACCCCCAGAGGCGTGGAAACCTACGGGGAACCAGGAAATTGACTTTTAACGAAGAGCCACACAATGCCAGGATCACTTCTGGGTTCATGAGTTACTCTCCTGTAATCTTCACAATAACACCCAAGTGAAGAAGACCTTTTAAGTCAGTTGTCCCCTGAGCTGCACTCAGAAAGGTTTAACATTTAGTGTTACAAAGCTAATACATTGTTGAAATGATATCTGAAACTTAGTATGCCTTGGAAAGTACAAGGTCTTTACACTGTGTTTTTCTCCCACTTTACTACATTAGATTTATATCCTTTTTTTTTCAGATTTCAGAGTACTTAGAATAATTTATGAGGCAAACACTATAGTCTGTTTCTCTGAGAAACTTGAAGCTTAGAGCAATCAAAAATATGGAAAAAAACTCAGATTTTTTAATAAGTAATAGAACTTAGGTCAGAATGTATTTTGATCCAGTTTCTTTCTATTCTAATGTCCTTTTACTTATAAATAAGTTTTTTTTTTTTCTTCTTTGAGTTTTTTGAGACAGGGTCTCGCTTCATAATTCTGGCTGGCTTTGAACTCACTATGTAGCCCAGGCTAACCTTGAACTCACAACAGTCCTCCTGCCTCTGCCTCCCACGTGCAGGGATCACAGATGTGAACCATCATGTCCACATGAAGAAGATTTTTCTAGCTAAGCATGGAGGCATGAGCCTATAATCTCACACTTGGAAGGTTGAAACAGGAGGATTGCTACAAGTTCGAGGCCAGCCTGAGCTATGTAGTAAGCTCAAGTCCATCCTGCACCACACGAGACCCTGCCCCACTCAAAAGAAGATTCTTCTGTCATCAAGCCATGGTGAAATGTTCATGATCAAAATCTGTAGTCCTCTTAAAGAAAAAAGAAAAAATTAAGACCAGTCAGCCACCTGTTCCTTTTGGCATAAAGCTCAACCAAATGATACCTCCGATCCCTTCCAGCTCTATCATGCTAGATTCCTCAGGATGTTGATGGATGGAGACTCATCCTGCGAATATAAATAACACTGGCCTCTTGAAGTCAAGATGAGGGTCAGAAGAACATAATAACCACAAAGGAAAATGGATGATTGTTAAAAAACAGTACATCTAAACAGAATTTTGACTAAGGGATAGCATAACAGACAAAAACAAAATTATTGCCTCACATGATGAAAATGAGTATATGAGGGCTGGGGATTTAGCTCAGTGGTTCCAGAATTCACCTGGCAAGTGCAAGGTCCTGAGTTTGATTTCTGGTAAGCACATACCACATTACTGGGCGTGGTGGCTCACACCTGTAATCCCAGCACTCAGGAGGCAGAGGGAGGAAAATTGCTGAGTTCGAGGTTCTCCTGGGCTACATAGGAAGTTTGGGGCCAGCCCGAACTACAAAGTGAGACCCTGTCTCAAAAATAAAAAAGTATATGAGAAGTATTTGAGATGACAATATGAAGAGGTCCATTGGGGTGGTCATCCTCTTCTGCCAACTGAACAGCTGCAGAAGGGTCACACGTGCAGTGGTAGGAAGGGGACACTATCAAGCCAGCCAGATCAGCCAAATCAACCCTGGCAATCAATGGGCCGACAGATGTCATAGTAAGATTGCCCTCACATTCAATACAAAATAGTATTCACTTAAAGACAAATGTATGTCTTCTTTAAGGTTTGCATCATTTTTTTCAACCAGTGTAACACTACCAGTGTAGGTATTTTCCTCTGAGAATGAAAAGCAGTCTTTTGTAATATACAGTATTTTATTTTTAGAGGACACTGTGTCTGACTTACATTGAGCAAATGCAAGTCCCTTTATGACCCTCAGTATTTTCAGATTCAGTTTAAATGTTAGAGAATATGCTGAGAATGTTAGACCATAAGAGTATGTTAAGATTATAAAAGGTCTTACAATAATATTAAATGTTAATTATTATACAAGGAGATCATGTAATGATGTAGAATGAGCTCTGTCTTTAAGCTTTTCTCTGCTAAGCTAAATTATTTTAAAATTAATAGTCTTGTGTGCAAAAGAAAGTTAAAATACATTGTTAAACCTTCTAGCACAGTATTGACGTTATCATAAATCTCTTTGAATAGTGAATCCTATTTGGCTGTTAGTGTTTTTCTTTTAAACATGTTTACTTTCATTCTTTGTGTGCTTCTATAAAGAATTTTCTGTCTTTGTTTAAAATTTAAATATAATATTGATGTTTTTATTTTTTCTGCATACAAAACAATCATATTGCACATAATATGAGAAGTACTATTGCTATTTTGATAACTTGGATTAGATAGTGTTCCTTCTTTTTATGAATGTTTAACCTGCCAAGACATTCTTTGAATACTGATAATGTTAATGCTCTTGCCAGTATGGTTGTTAGAAAGAGGTATTTTCTTCTTTCATCACCGTGTTCCTTGAAAGCAGATTGAATAATGAGACAGCCAAAGGAAAATAATTTATAAGTGGATTTAGTGAGTTTATTTAAAGTAGATATTACTTAGAGAATTGCTAGAGCTGTTTCTTAGAAAAGCACTACAGTTTTAAGGTTGTAATAATTGAATCCCCGTGAGGTCCTGCAGTATATATTTTCATTTATAAAGTAGTTACTTCCCAGAATTAGAAGTTATTTTCAATGTGACGGTATCTGAAACCATTTTATTGATAGAGTATTTGAGCCATTTTATATGCACATAAATAACTTCATAGACTGCAAGTTGAGCTCATAATCTTAATTTTTTTAAGTTCAAATAAGGGCTCCTCCTTTGCTTCATAAATATGGATGTTGTGAGTACTTTCTTAAAATATTGCTTGTAGTTTTAAAGTTGTTTTCAACTTTTTAGCCAAGTGTGCTGGCACAATCCTGTAATCCTAGCACTCAGGAGACTGAGACAGGGGAATCAAAACTTAAAAGCCAGCCTGTGCCACACAGTAAAACCCTGTCACAAACAAACAAAGTTTTGAAATTCTGTTTGTTTTTGCACTACTGCCCACATAGGCTTTGCCTGTGGTTGCCACTAAGCTAATATCCCTAGCCCTGAATTTTGTTTCAGAGGTTAGCTAGAGATCCACTGGTGTTGCAAAAGCTGAATTGGATGTCACTAGTGTAAAGAGGTTTTAAACTGTTTTTCAAGAGAACAGCATGATTTAAAGAGCGGCTTCCCTTCTGCTCCATCTCCACCTTGTAAGAAGCTTAGTAGGGCCTGTTGGTTTTGATGTGTGTATGTTTTGAGGTCTGAACAAATGAAGACCAAACTTTGAAAGGTTTAATAATTGTGATTTCAGTCAGTCTGTAAAGAGGCAGGTCTTGGCCAGAAACCAAAACCCAGAAATTTGGCCCTTAGGATGTGGTAATGAATGTGGTAGCCCTGTCTCCTGGTACCACTTTGCAAGTCTCAAAGGCATGGCTAAAGATCTGGATTATAAACCGAAGATAAATAAGTGACATCTTACCATTTGTGTTTAGTGTATTCTTAATATTCTTTGTTCATTTTGCCCTTCTGAAGACCTCTTGGCCTTTTTGCTGAAAGCATTTTGATGTTCCAGATTTGTTTCCAGCTGTGCTGTAGGAAATCCATAGTGTTGCTGCAGCTGGGCCAGTGTTGAAAGTCCCACCCTCTTGCTCCCTCCCTGTTGGGGCTGTGAAGGCCATACACACTCAGGTTCCACTTCAGGGCTGTGGCTCAAATGCCTTTGCCTTGGGTAGAAATTACTTTCCAGGACTAATCTAGAAAGTTTGGGTGAATTTTATTTTATTTTTTACTTTTAAATTGATATAGGTAGACTTCATCCCCTCTATTAATGGTTTAAACTTAACTTGGGGTTACATTTTCGTTTGTTTGGTTACTTGTTTTACAGGGATTTGTTTCTTTTGAGTTTTTCTTGTTTTTTGCTATTTGCAAACTCAACAATTTATGCTCAATGTCTTGTTTTTTGTATCAGTTTCTTTCACTTTTCACATCCCTCTATAAAATTATTATATATAGAAGATAAAAGACATAATGTCAATTTTTTTTTTAATTTTTTTTAGATTTTTTGAGACACGATCTCACTTTGTGGTTCAGACTGGCCCTGAGCTCAGCCTCCAACTCACATCACAGCAATCCTCCTGCCTCTGCCTCCCTAGTGCTGGGATTACAGGCGTGAGCCACCACGCCCGGCACTGTGGTATGTGGTACTGGTTGCTGCTGGGCGTGAGTCTCCACGCCCAATATGGTATGTGGTTACCGGGGAATCAAACCCGGGCCCTTGTGCTTGCAAGACAGGCGCCGGAACCACTGAGCTAACTCCCTGGCCCCATAATGTCAAATTTATAAGTGGGGTTAGCTTCTGATTTTGTTGTATATCTGTCTATACTGTTGGAGAACTGAAAAAGGCTTCAGGTGTTCCCATTGCGTTTCCACATGCTCTCTTCCTAGGGTGGCATTTTGGCATAATTGGCATAATTTGCATTTGTTGAGTCCCTTGTGGAAGGGCTACTCCATCTACCTGATCTGTCTTCCTCCCCATAATCACCCAGTGTATGTATGGCCTGGGGTGATATTTAAATGAATTCAGCAGTGCTAAAGTCATAATGCATAAATGTATAAAGCACCAGTTTAAGGCACTGGCTTCTCTTAACTGTGCCTCATAACTTTTATTCATACAGTATATTCTTTTGGGTAAATTCATCCTTTTGGAGTCCCTGGTAATCTCCTTTTACAGTTTATTTTCATTTGTATTTAAATATACTGTTGTGGTCTGTTTCCTTACCTAGAAGCTAAGCTATTGTTAGTCTTCATTACAAAAAATCAAGAAATACATGAAGGGACCAGGGAGTTAGCTCAGTGGTTCTGGTACCTGCTTTGCAAGTACAAGGTCCTGAGTTCGATACCTGCTGATCACATACAACAGTGCTGGGCATGGAGGCTCATGCCCACCAGCATTCGGTACCACATACCACAATGCCAGGCATGGTTGCTCACACCTATAATCCCAGCACTTTGGAGACAGAGGTAGGAATATTGCTGTGTGTTGGAGGCTAGCCTGGGTACATAGTGAGCTCAGGGCCAGCCTGAACTACAAAGTGAAACCCTGTCTCAAAAAAAAAAAAAAAAAAAAAAAAGAAAGAGGGAAATAGATGAAGACTTCGTGGATAGTGCATAATAGGGTAGCATACTTGTTAGGGAGAGTCTATGAAAAATATGTTTATTGTATTGTGTTTCTGCTGATTTAATTGAATGACCACATTTAATTAAGAAATGATCTTTTAGTGATCATCAACCAAATACATTTGTTATAAATGGCATCTGTGAGGCCACTTGGGACAAGCATTGTGAGAAAAAAGGTTTATTTAAGTGAACAGAAACTGAAATTGGGGGCAGATTTCAGCAGCTGTCTGGTAGAAATTTTATCCTTGAGTGAAAAGGCTAACTTTGAGAAAAAGATTAGCAGCTACCTGGAAAGAATATCAGGTTTATGTGGGTATGAAAAGAGGGTTATGATCCTAAGAAATGTTTATGACTGAGGGCCCAAGGACAGTCAGCACAGGTACATAGACAATCACTGGCCTTCTTGGTACAGGGAGAGTATATATTCCATCCTAAACTTTTCTTTATGGCTGTCTGCCTTTTTCACTGAGAATGGCTTGTTATTTGCAGAGAGTGGCCTGTTTGCTTTGCGGAGATCTCATTCAAGCCAAGCATGACAATTTGTATACTTTTTATTTATCCTAACACAAGACTTTTTACTCCAGCATTGCAGATTTTTCAGTAATACCTATTAGGAAATCCTGCACAAATTTGTCATTTGATTATAAATCGATGAAAGTTATCAGATGATCTCTACAGATGTTATCAGCTCTAAAACTGTGACTCTTACAGGTATCTTCATATGTTTTGGACACTTTCATTCCTCTTACAAAATTGGAATTTCACAATTTTATCACATAGCATGATAAGTGATTATTAAATCAATGATCAAACATAACATGGGACATAAGACTGCTGGAACTTTTTATTTTCTTTCACTCTGTTGAGTGGAAATTCATTAACATTTACATCTGAAATGACCACTGAGAATTTTTTTGTCCTGCCTCAAACATTACTGTTATTATATATTAGTGGTGTGGTGCCATTAGTGGGTACTTTTTTGTGGGGTCCCCTGAGACAAACAACACTGACTCCATAAAGGAAGTGCAAGGCGGCACGTACACAGCTCCGGGCCACAGTGATTAAGGGAAAATAGACAAGACTCCCCCTATAAGACTGGTTTGGGGCGGTTGGGAACAAGGAAGTGGGGTTGTATTTAAGTGCTGAGAGCTTGGCAATAAAGGCTTCTCCACCATTTTGTCTCCTCTTGATGACCCCCGCCTGTGGTTCGATGCCAGATGAGTAGCCCTCCGGGACAGGACCCGACACTTTTTTCTTTTTTTTTTTCTTCTCTTTTAGGATCAAATGCAGGGCCTTCACACTGAGCTACATCCCCAGCTCTATTTTATTTTATTTTGAGATAAGATCTCACTAGGTTACCCAGACTGGACTCGAACCAGGGATCCTGCTGTCTCAGAATTCCCAGTGAAATTAGGGATGTGCACCTCCATGCTGGACCCAAATACCGTTTTGTAATCCTGGGCCGCTGCCAGCAGTGTGAGTAGTCTGGTCTGAGTCTGAGGAGGACTGTGTGGGGAATGTGGTTGCCTCACAGAAAAGACAGTAAAGGGAGCTTCACTTACCAGGAAGTAGGAAGGGGTAAGACCAAGTGAAAATAAAAGGTAAAGGTTGAAATTAAATATTTGTTATAAAGTAATAGCAGGTTGATTTGCTAGTAACATTTTCTGTGAAATTAGAGACGAGAAGAATTTGCAGTTATCTCAGTGTTCTGAGATTAAAGAATGGATCAGACAGGCTGACCTGAAGTCAGTATTGAAGAACAGATGACAGAGAGGAGAAAAGAGGATTTCCTTTGTCATGTGTAGGTGGAGATGAACATACTCACAGACTTTAGGGCGGTTGGAAAAGGTAAGCAGTGAACTTTAGAATGTTATTTGTTTTAATATTTTGTCTGCCCTTTGTGGTAAGTGGTACTGGGGACTGAACCCAGTTCCTTTGCACATTCCCAGCTCTCTGTTCTTCAATTTTATTTATATTATATTTTGAAACAGGGTCTTACTGGGCTACTAAATTGCCTAGGCTGGGACAGAACTTGTGATCCCTCTGCCTCAGCCTCCTAGAGTACTGGTATTGCAGGTAGTGCCATTTATATTTGTCACCTAGTCTGCTAAAAGTTTATGTGTTTTAAATTAGAACTATAAAATGGATATCTTATTGAGTGGCTGCTAAATATTAGAGTGTCAAGACCAACTATCTTCCTACATGCTTTGAAAAAACAGCAACAACAAAGAATGGATATTATAAATTTTAGTTTAAGAGTTAAGAAACTGCTGAATTGTGTGTTTATACATTAGGAGAGAAAGGAAATAGTTATAAGCTTCACCTCCATGGTCTAAAAATATATTGTGTTCTTTTTCATCTTCCTCTTCCCTATTCAATTTAAGTAGAACTTACTGTCTGCTTTGCATGAATAGTGTTGAGAATCTTTACAGTCATAGCGTCTTTTAAAACTTGAGTTAACCTATGTAAAAAACAAAATCTGTTTTCTCTTAAATTACCTTAAAAAGCAAATTTACTTTCAGTTGGGTAATTAAGTATTTCATATGTATCAACTGATGTTGCTACATTAGGCCTTGTTTATAAACTCTAAGTGATTATATAACATAGTATTTTTTGACTAAAAAACTATGCATGTAGAATTCTATGGGAGGCTTCTTTTACAGGATGAGAATAATTTTTAATTTATCTTTTTTCCTTTACTATAGTTAGAAAATGTTTCAGATCTTCAATAATTTTTAATCTTGAAGAAAAATCATGTTAACTGTAGGATTTTCAGAGATCACCTATAATCTTCCTTTCATCTTCAGGAAGAGCTTATGTAATTGTTAAGAAAATTAGCTTTGCAGCTAGACAAGCATGACATCAAATTCTAGCTTTATAAGTTACTATTAATTGGTTTACATTGCATTTCTATCTAGGCTTCAGTCTTAAAATGAAATACACAATACTATTTAACTTTTAAGTAGAATGAGTTAAAGCATTCTTAGCCCAGTGTCTACTTCATAAATACTTAGTAAATGTTAACTGCTTATTCAGTGCTCTGAATAACATTAAAATCTGGTTAAAAGGATTGTTAGAGGAAATTGCCCTATTAGTGGCTCTGGAAAAAGATGAGGTGAGCAGAGGATTCAGAGCAGGGAGAACATTGTGTACAATGTCAGGTTTTCAGAGGTCAGCGAAAGTTGGTGCAGGGAAAGGGGAAATCAGGCTGGAAAATTGGATGGGTCCTGATTCTGAAGACCTCGTGTCCGTTACACAAGAACGTGGACTGTTGTACTTGGAAAATGTCCAGAAGGGAACCACTGAGGAGTTTGGTAAAAGAAAAAAGAAATGGAATAATTCTCCTGGCATTGGAGGGAGGACCAAGTTATGCTGAGTCATATGTAAGGCTGTAGAAGCTGGTTCAGTAGTGCAGGCAGTTGCACAGGGCATGAGAAAGGGTTTAAACAAGAAAACATTTCTGATACAGACAGATCTGATGATTAAGTGGAGACAGTGTTTCTTGTTTTTCTAAATTGATTTTATTGGTACATTTTATACATGTATTATGATCACATTCAGCACTGAGAATTTGTACCTGTACATGACACATGTTGATTCTCATTTTTTCCCATTCCCCTACCCTCCCTACAACTCTGCCAGTATTTCTTGTTTTTAAAAATTAAGAAATTGTCCCTATAATCTCCCTTTGAAAATTAAGCAAAAACCACTTGATGCTTATATCTGTTTTTTTCCTGTGTGTGTGTGTGGTACTGGGGATTGAGGCCAGGCCTTTGTGAGTGCTGGGCAAGTGCTCTACCTCTGAGCCACGTCCCTGCCCTTTAAATTTTTTACTTTGAGACCAAACCTTACTAAATTGCCAGGCGTGGCTTCATCTTGCCATCATCTTACCTCAGCCTCCCAAGCAGCTGAGGTTATTTTATCTTTTTAAATCCTACCTTTGCATGGTTCAAATAAAAAGTAGGAAAGGTAGGATGAAAAATGGGCCTGGCTCACTTAATTTCCTTCTCCTATGGCAAAAATATCTATTATTAATTCCTTGGTGATCTTCAGGAAAGAAAATAGTCATAGATGTTCTATTCCAGAATATAAAATAAATATTTAAGTAGAGTCACAAAGTGAGCATAGGAGATTTGGAATTCAGAATTGTGTTCAATAGATTTTACCAAGATAGAAATCAGTTTTGAAAGTCGTAGGCTGCTTAACAGTAATCACATTATATTCTTATTAATAGAAAATGATACTGCTCTTTTAACAGCAGTATTGATATTGTGGTGGAATAATTCACAATTTTATGTTGAATTTAAAGTTTTTAGTAATGTCTTCAGCTGCTCTGGCCCACAGTTGCCATATCACCAGTGCAGGAAAATGCCCCTTTTTGATGTTGTATTTGTGACCCTATCCTTTTCTGAACCAGTCATTACAGTACTTATCTAGAAGTGGATGACAATAGATACAGATCTGCTGAGATTCAGTTATAAGATCTTGGAAGTGTTAATTAAAACTTTCAGATTTTAGAATATTCAAATGTGAGCTTAGTATATGTTTTGCTAAAATAATTTAGTTTTTGTCTTAGTCTCTTTGCTGCTGGGTAAATTATAAGCCGTAGGTTTATTAGCTCATTATTCTGGAAGCTGAGAAGTACAAGATTGAAAGATGACAGGCAAGCTTAGAGACAGAGAAAAATTGAAGGAACTCACCCTTTTTAAAATCAAGAATCTGCTCTTAAGGTAAATAATCCACTGTCTCGTTACACAGTAATCAATTTGTGAGGTTCTTACTTCATGACATAGTGTCAGTCCTACAAGTATCTATTCTTTTTTATTTTTATTTTTTATTTTTTTTTGAGACAAGGTCTCGCTTTATAGTTCAGGCTGGTCCTGAACCTCGAACTCAGTGATCCTCCTGCTTCTGCCTCCTGACTGCTGAGATTACAGGCTTGAGCCACCACGCCTGGCATTGTGGTGTGTGGTACTGATTTCTGGTGCACATGAGTCTCCATGCCGAGCACTGTTGTATGTGGTTACCGGTGATCAAGCCTGGGACCTTGCACTTGACACAGGTGTGGGAACCACTGAGCTAAATCCCCAGCCTGCAAGTCCCTACTCTTAATACTATTAGAATGGTGGTGAAATTCACCATCAATTTGGGTGGACACATTCAAATGATAGTTGCACTTTAAACTTGTAGCTTGTACTCTGTTTTGTATCCTGAGAGGGGAGTTGCCATTGCATTTTTTACATTAATTAAGAATCATCTTTGTGCAGCCTACTTTTCCCTTCGTATCACAGGCTGCCTTTGCAGTTGAGGTTTACTAATTAGTTATTGGATGACCTCAGCTAACTCATTTTCTTCAAACAGTGTGTGTCAGTGTAGTGAGATCAAGGGAAAAGGGGCAAGATCGGTTTGGCTGACTTTAATCAAACCTAAGATGGTGTGCATGTAATAATATAGTTTTGATTGAGCTGTTTTTGCACTGTCATCATACCAGCCAGAGTCAGATTCTTACTTGGCACATCCAGATGCTCCAACTTTCTGTGACCTAGATAGAAAACATATGGAGGTCTGTGTATTTTTAGCGCATGTTAAGCTTTCAGCCTGCGGGTAAGATATACAGCAAGCATCAGGAAGATAATCTCTGTTTTTGAAAATTATGTGGAATTGGTGAAGTGGTAGGGAAAGCAAGTTATATTTTCTTTAGAAAACGTAGTTAAAAGTTCACTTTCTTCTACACTCAATTTGTATTATTTTGCTTAATTTTTAAATAGCATAATTTGAAAATAAGTATTATTTAAGTAATAATGAAGGTTTTACCTGTTGGCAGACCTGTTTATCATTTATTGTTAATCCCAGTGTAACTAGTTGGAAAACACCTCTGAACCAGACCACTGATGCAGTAATTGCCTAGTAGGAAATCATGTTTCTCAGTTGCTAGCAGCACTTCTCCCCTTAAAATAAAACAGATTTTTAAATCACATTTCGTGTTCTCACATGTCACAGCTTTTCTAGAACCCGCTTGTTGGAGTGATCTTTTCACACTTCTGTATTTAGCAAGCAATGCAGGGGAAGAGCAGACTTTCATTCATTAGCAGCTGAGATTTACACCTGTACCAGAAACATCACTGTAATATGTTTATGTTAGCAGTACTACCTATTTTTACCTTTATTTGGTGCAGAAATTTTAGGACATTAGTTTCTTGAAATATTTTCTTTGCTATTTAAAAACAGTATGTACATATGTTATCATTGGAGATGTAGTTAGTGGTAGACTATTTACGTAGTATGTATGAGGCGTTGGATTTGCTCCCTGGCACTGTGAAAGTGTGTGTGTGTGTTTCCACATGTATGTGTATGTGGACGGTGTGGATGTTGCATGTGTGCATATGCCTATCTGAGAGCTGACATAGCTTTAAAGAGAAACATTTTTTTTGTGAGTAAGTTTTCATTGTACACTTTCTTATTATAGACTTCTGATGTGGGTCATTTCATTCCCATACAGTTGCTTATTTTGAACTTTTTGTGCTTTCTGGGGTTTGTGTTTTTTTGTTGTTGTTGTTGTTGTTTTTTGTTTTTTTGAGACAGGGTCTCACTCTTTTAATTCAGGCTGGCTGGCCCTGAGCTCAGCCTTGAACTCACAGCAATCCTTCTGTCTCTGTGTCCCGAGTACTGGGATTATAGGCGTGAGCCACCATGCCCAGCACTGTGATATGTGGTACTGATTGCTGATGGGTGAGTCTCCATGCCCTGCATTGTTGTATGTGGTTATGGGGATCGAACCCATGCTCTTGCACTTACAAGGCAGGCCCTGGAACCACTGAGCTAAATCCCCAGCCCTTTCTGTTATTTTTGAATGTAGATACTCACCTGCTGCCAGCTGGCATAAAACTAGGCATCATAGCAGAAGAGCTGCTACGCAAAAAGTCCCGTGTGCATGAGTGGCAGTTCTTCAAAAAATTAAATAGACTTGCCATAAGTCCCAGCAGTTCTGTCCCTTTGTGTATATTCAAGAGACATGAAAATATATGTCAACACAAAAATTTATCATTCATAGTAGCTAAAAACTGGAAACAATTCAGATACTCATCGGCTAGTGAAAGGATAATTCAGATATCTGTCCATGCCGTGGAGTAAAAGGTATCGAAGTATTGCTTTAAGTTGAGTAAATCCCCAAAACTTCAGTCTTTATTAAACCTGCTAAGTACAGACATTTTTGTAAGTAGCAGGGACTCGACCCTGAGCAAGCAGAACTCCCCATCTTCCTCTTCCCACCAAGCCTTTCCTCCCAAATGTCCTCTTAGTAAATGATGCTCCTGCCACTCCACTTCCTCAGAGCAGGAGACCGGGAAGCATTTGTGCAGTCAGTCTCCAAATCATGTCATGTCTGCTGGTCCTCTTTCCCCCTTATTCTTGCTGCTTCTGTAATCCAGCCCATTGATTCTTAGTTAGTGTTAATATTAATAAAATATGGTACTTTACAAATGGTTTACCTTCAAAATAAAAACAGAAACTAGAAGGATTATCCTGTAAAAGTCACATCCTCTGGCTTGCAGCCCATTATACTTTTAGGAGTAGTAGAGAAAGCGGCAGCATCATTGACAGTACAGCAAGCATTAGGGTTCTCAGGGCACCTGTACAAGTACCATGTGAATGTGAACTTCGTTTTGCATGTCCTCAGTAAAAGCTGAAACCCTCTAAGTTGGATCAGTATAGTCTTGTTATTCTATGTGTTTTTCTTTAGTCGTGTTTTTTTAAAAAACTCCCAAGTTACTGAAGTTTCAGTTCTCATTAAACCATTTTTGTAAAGGTTCTCTTTCTGACATTCCCATCTGATCATGGGATTTTCCCAATTAGATATTTTCCAGTGAAATCTGTGTTACAGATAAGAAAAACTAAACTCCTCTATGTCGTGTGCTAGTTCATTAATAATTTTGCTCTGTCTTTCTAGCTTCATCTCCAATGAGGCATATTCTATACTTCAATGCTTTTGCATATACTTTTTTTTCTAATCAGGAATGGTAGGTCTGAGAGGCAAACTTTTTCCAGTCATACTGACATAGTAGCTTCTATATGCAGCAGATGTCATTCCATTTTCATCCTCCAATTTTAGCTTCTTAAGATCTGAGACTCTTTTAGCTTAGAATCTGTTACAAAGTAGATGCTCAATAAACATTTATCAAACAAATTTAACACTCAAATCTCCAAAAATTTTAATTTAGCCCAAATATTTATTTATTACAATATTTGATAAAGGAATGAAAATACCTGTAATACCTATATCTTTCTTCATCTGGAGCTTCAGCCTTCAAATAGCCTCTTTTTTTAAAATTAACTTTCATGTACAAATGTAGATAGCATACCACAGAGACACATTAAATCTGTATCTTAATTTTTAAATTGGGTACAATGTGTTTTTATACTTTGATTTTATATATTTTATGTTCTTTTTCCGGTCAGGTTACTTTCCAAGCAATAGGTTGTGAAAATTCACCAGGCAGGAAAAATGTCTGAATTTTTTCTAGTACTGCTGTTTCATTGCACAGTTTTCAACTGATTGCTCCACAAGTACATGTAGGTAATATTAATAAATACAAGTGTTTGGAAATTTAGAAATCCTTAGGAGTGTGAGGATCTGCATAAGATTTAAGACTCATACCAGCAGTTACCAACAGCATTCTCGGATTGTGGCTCTCAATTTTGTTTATTTATTTATTTCCATTGCACTGGAGACAGGATCCAGGATCTTCCCACAGTACCATATCCCCTCCCCACCCTCTCAGTCTATTTTAAACATTGAGCCAGGCTGTAAGTCTCTAAATTGCCTGGACTTGTGATCCTCCCAGAATGCTAAGACCATAGTAGTGTGCCACCATGCCCAGCTCTTTCTGGACTTTTAAAAAAAAATTCCTTTGGGGCCGGGGAATTAGCTCAGTGGTTCCGGCGCCTGTCTTGCAAGCGCAAGGACCCGGGTTCGATTCCCCGGTAACCACATAACAATACTGGGTGTGAAGACCCACACCCAGGAGCAACCAGTACCACATACCACAGTGCCGGGCGTGGTGGCTCACGCCTGTAATCCCAGCACTCGGGAGGCAGAGGCAGGAGGATTGTGATGTGAGTTTGAGGCTGAGCTCAGGGCCAGCCTGAACCACAAAAAAGCGAGACCCTGTCTCAAAAAACCTAAAAAAAAAAAAAAAAATTCCTTTGGTTTAAGGACCCCAGTTTTACTCCTTGCCCTTCCTCTAAAGAAGAGTTTATCTTTAAATGACTAGGTTAAAAAAAAGTTCGTTTTCTGAGTGTATTTGTTAATAACATCAAGGTAACTGGAAATTACATAGCCTATCACATGACTGTGGAAGTTACTCAGACATGAAAAATGTATTTACTTTTTGGAAATTCCTGTTTCAAGTCTGGATTTGGGTCTAGATTATGGCTGCTTTTGACCATAGAAGAGAACAAAAATGTTGGGAAGTGAAAAAGAATGAGAAGTTTAGAGCGAGAAAAATTTGGGTACACACCTTGATTCCACAACCTGTTGTCTACAGTATTTCTTTAGGAAAATTAATTGCTTTGACCTCAATTTCCTCAGCAGTTGTATTAGAATGGCAGTGAAATTTCAGCATGAGTTTTGGAGGAGACATTCCAATGATAGCAGTTGTACTCTAAGCCAGTAGCATGCACTCTTGTTTTGTATCCTAGACAGAGTTGCCATTCTGCATTTTTTTTTTTTTTTTAAGGTTTTTTGAGACAGGGTCTCGCTTTGTGGTTCAGGCTGGCCTTGAGCTCAGCCTCAAACTCACATCACAGCAATCCTCCTGCCTCTGCCTCCCAAGTGCTGGGATTACAGGCGTGAGCCACCACGCCCGGCACTGTGGTATGTGGTACTGGTTGCTGCTGGGCGTGAGTCTCCACGCCCAGTGTGGTGTGTGGTTACCAGGGATCGAACGCGGGTCCTTGCACTTGTAAGACAGGCGCCGGAACCACTGAGCTAACTCCCTGGCCCACCGTTCTGTATTTTTAGTTAACTGTGTGTCATCTTTGTGCAATCCACTCTTCTCTGTATAGTACAGGTTGCCTTTGCAATGGAAGTTTACTAATTAAATATTGATACATGTACCTACTTCCTTTTTATTTTTTTGAGACCAGGTTTCACTTTGTAAGTTCAGGCTGGCCCTCATGTGGCCCAGTCAAACTCATTATGTCTGCTTGTGAAACTCAGCTAACTATAAGTTCTCTGTATATTAAAAGTAATTACAAGAGTAATTTTAAAGTACTTGATTTTTTCCCAAAAGTTTTAGACCTATTTAACTATTTGTAGAAATACTGAAGCACCATGGTTGTCCATCCTCTCTACAAAACAGTAATTATCTTACCTGAAGTAAAACTTAAATTGTAAATATACATTGAAATACATATTCTGAATGATGAGAGAGAGAATATTGAATGAAGCTGTCTTATGCCACAGTGATCTGTGTGTTTGCCTACATTATGTATTTTTATTTCCCAACAACTGAAAAAGAAAGCCCTTTGTCAGGAGAAGACCAAGGCTACAGGAAATTGAAAGTATTCAGCACTGTTAACTTATACAGTTTCTAGAGTTCCGAATCAAGGTCTGTTCAGACTTTGTAGCTCATCAGTCCCTTCTATAAATATATTCATAAATACAAAAATAATTACTGTAAGTTCTAGCATTTGGTAACTGAGTCATGTTAAAAATTGTGTGTGTCATTGTGTTTTTAGGCAGTTATTTGGCAGAAAACTAGAGTATCTGACCACAAGATGGCCCTCATGTCAGTTCTGGGGACTGCCGTTATGGGCAACTTGGAGTCTTTTCAGTACCACTCAGAAGAATCTCAGGTACGCAGAAAAACATTCTTTTTTCATAATTTTGACTTGATAATGACATGGTTAAAATATTTCTTTTTGGGGGAATTAGCATCACTTTATCAAAATATGTATATGAAGTAGGAAAGAAAACATACTAGCTCTGCTTTTATCATTTTTTGTTGCTTAAATTGAATTTTAAAAAATATTTTCAATGTAGAGTCATAATCTATCTTTACACTGTAAAGTTGTTAAGCTTGATTTTCATTTTGAGCTTGCTTATCTTCTCTTTCCCTTTCCCACTGTAAATATGCACTTAAACTTTCTTTTCTTGTTCTACCAGCTTTAGTGCTTTTTGACTTTCTGTAATATTAGATTATAACTTCCCCTCACTTACTTGCTCTTCCTCTATTAATTTGGTCAGTAAGACATTTTTATTATCAAAATTAAAGGCATGTTTTCATGTGTAATTTAATTGTTGCTGCTGTACACAGTACTTAGGAGTAAACCCAAGCTTGGTCTCATACTCTACCATTGAGCTATGCTTCTGGTCGTTGCTTGGTTTTGTTTTGTTTTGTTTTTTGTTTAGAGACAGAATCCCAGCGTATACTTCAGTCTGGCTTTGAATTCATTGTGTAGTCCAAGGTGGCCTCTAACTCAAGGAAATCTTCCTGCCTCAGTCCTTCTTCCCCCCAAGTGCTGTGCCTAACAGGCATGTATCACTTTTACTGGCCCTGTAACCATTTTTTAGGTCTTTCATCTTTTGTCTGAATATTGATTTCCAAAGGTTGAACACTTATATGAGTATACATTTTATGACTGTAAGTGGTTTTCATTGCAGAACATATTGTGTTAGGAATACATTCTTCACTAGAGATCCAGTATTAAGTAAGTCTCTCCTGCCATACAAATGAAGTATTCCTGTTGTCTTGATTAAATAAAATTTTCTTTCTCATATGATCAGCAATCACCAAAAAATTTATTGGTTTTTTTTTTTTTCTTTTGCTTTACGCCTGAAGTACCTCATAGAGTTTTTTGGTTTTTCTGATATTTCCGTTAAGTTTTTCTTAAGTGAAATTTTCTTCATCAAATCAGTAAATTCTTCTGATCGTTCCAGCATATAGTTTGTAATCCATCCCATTCCCTCTTTTTAAAGTCGTTGATCTTGGAACGCACTTATTTCTTACTTGGATTGATTGTATTTTGAGCCTCTTATTCTGAGATATATTTACATCAGAACACTGGTTGATTCCATTACTTCTTGTATCCCAGGTGTTTGTTGGTACTCATTCTCAGTGTTTTGAAGGATACAAGGTAAATTTCAGTGTTGTAAAGTGACATTATTTTGTACTTTTTATGTTGATTATGTTATAGATAAAATAGATTTTCCTTAGAACATTGAAAACATTGAGTGTCTCTGATCATCTGTTGTTGTTGACTTGAAGATTAATACATAGCAGTTTTTTTCTAAGTGACATATTTTTCATTTGAAAATTCTTTGGAGCTTTCCTTTATGTTTGTTTTTAGATTTTACAAAAAATTATTATATATTTAGTTAGGTTATCATTGTGCTCAGTAATTCCATGGAGATTCATTTCTTTCCTCTATCTGGTTTATGTATTTCTGTACATTAACACCATTTCTCTCTCTTTCTCTCCACTGAATAAGACCTTCTCTTTTCTCACGCTTTACATCTTTTCTTTTTTCTATAAGTTTTGGGAGATCTCTTTTACTGAATTGTTCACTTTGAAAGTTATGTTTAATTTCAAAGGGAATTTTTATTTTATTCTTTGAAAACTTCTTATGAACATAAATTCTTAACTCTTTTTACTGATAGCACTTTTATTTTTGAAGTATTTCTTCCTTAAATAATGTTTTTCTTAGGTTTTGTTCTGCTTATATACAAGTCTTTTTTTCCAAATGTCTGATCCTGTTTTTCCCCACGAATGGGAAATCTAGTTGGGTGTTAGTGGCTGGGCTTATTTACTTAGGATTTCCTTCAGTGTTGTGTAATCAAGATACTCACCTTATTCCTAGCTCCTGGGAAAAATCCCAATTACCGTAACGGGGTGAAGAGTTTAGGATTTAATCTGCAAATCATATCCTAACTACTCCGGTTCTTAAGAAGCCGATTATATCTGTCTCTCTCCACCCATCTTCTTTTCTCCTTATAGCACAAAGTTAGATGAATTGGAATTAAGATATATTGCCATTGTTCAGTATTTTACAGAATAGAACTTTTTGTTTGGTTGGCTGTGAACTTTAAGCCTGTAGGATTTCTGGAATTCTGGGGTTCACTCTAACTGACTCAGAATGCTAAGGGTATGTGTAAATTCTGTCTGGGTTCCCTATTGCTTTGTGGGCTCTGTTGCCTAAGTGTCTTCATGCTGCAGATGCACTGGCTTCCTGATTTGGTCTACGGACTAGTAGTGTTGGCATCAAATAGAAGTGTATTAGAAAATAAGAGTCTCAGACCTACCTCAGATCTATTGAATCAGACCCTGCAGTTTTACAGGTCCTTAGGTGCAGCTTTCAGGAATAGAAAGCAGTGATCTAGACCTTGGTCAGCAACAATTCTTTGCGTGGATGGAACTGTTGCAGAAATCAGTCCTGCAGCTCAGAATTTTTTTCATCTGTTTTGAGATACATTATCAGGTCTGATCTTGCCCATTTATTTTTTAATTTTCTATTTAAATAGGATCACAGAAAAACACCTTTTTGGTAATCTGTCAGATAGCAGAATTATTGCTACACTTTCATGAATTATTTTTGCAAGGAGGAATGAAAGGAATCTGAAAAGCCTGTGTTAATGTTCCATTTACATGACACTGAAAATTTGGAATCTCTGTGGTCAAAGCAGTCATACCAGCACATCCCTCTTCTGTCCTTGCACTGTGTCTAAGCAGATGTTGCATTTGTGTTGCCACCAGCGACCCATCATCACTCCATGCCCTTTATTTTCGTGTTCTTTTCTCCTATATATTGCTTGTGTAGTTAAAGAAAGGAGTCTTACCCTATGCCAGAGTTTCTTTGAGTCACTTCTTGTTCCTGGCCGAAAGTAATTCTGAGATGGTTTCCAGCTGCTAATGCTTGTTTACTCTCACCTGACTTCTTCCCATTGCATATCTAAGTTGTAAAACTTGTCCACCAAGGCCTGCTCGCTGCACCAGCTTGATAGATCCATTGGCTATTGGGAACCTTGGATGTAGAGCATCTTTGTATATCTCTTCTCTTAAGGAGTCAGTTGTTTATCCATAGGGACCTATTTTTTTTTAAATCATCTTTATTGTTACATTACATATATGCATCATGATTGCACTTCATAATGGGGATTTGTACCAGTATAAGACACAACTTAATTCTCATTTTTTTCCCATAGCCCTACCCACCCTACCGACCCCCTATATACATAAAATTTGTTTCCTTACTTTTTTGTTATAATCTCATTATTTTTCCCCCTTCACCCTATTTTACTTTGAGCATTTTCTATTTCACAATATATAACATACAATTCTAGGATTCATTTACATCTTTATTTTCTCATACCAGAGAAAAGATGCACTATGTACCTATCTGTGCCCTATTTATTTCACTTATGAGGATATCCTCAAGGTATGTCCATTTAAGTATAAATGATTCAAACTTATCATTATGGGAGGAACATCGTTATTGAGGGTGATAGTCCCGACTGAGCCACTGCCATGGAAGGTTTTCGTTGGTATTTTTTCAAGTGTGGCTTTTTTGACCTTGTGGAGCTCCTTATGACATCTGTCTTCTCTTTGATATTTTTATTTCTGCATTATTCCATGCTAAATTCAGCATAAATGAATTAGTACTGCCTAATTTTTAACCCCTAAACTACATTGTTTTTAGAATTCAAAATTGATTTATTTTCATATTCTTCTTTCTGAACTTGATTCATAGCTCCTCATTTTAATTTGTTTACAATCATACCTTTTTATTCTGCTGCTCTGAAAGTGGTCTAATATGGTGTTTTGATGTATTTTGATGTGAAAATTTTGTCCCAGTCATTTGTTTGGTACTTGACGCGCAGGAAAACTTGGTGTCAGTTGCCTCATGACTTTATCTCCTTTCCAAACAAAACAGCTTGTTGGGTACTCATTGTGCCTTCCAGAACCAATTAACAATAAGTACCAGTGTATCACATATTAGGTTGAAAGTCTTTTTCATATTGCTCTATCATTTTCTGTTTTCCTGAAAGAAAATCTTCTTATTCTCTGCTATTTTGTGTACTTTGAAATTTTAATTTTTGAAATTGTTTGGATGCAGTTTGCTTTGTCGTTTTGTTTCCTTCCCTCACTCCCCTCTCCCACTCCAGAGTTTGGCAGGTCCTCCCTTGCCCACTGCCCACTGCCCACTGCCCACTCAGAACCAGGTGCAGTGTTAGCCATTGATGCCTTGGCCTGCCAAGATTTCAGACTTCTCCTCGCCAGCTCGGCTTAGCCCTGCTCTTGGTTTTGGAGTTGTCTCTGTTCTTTCCTTTGACCCTGGCAAGCAGACAGTGGTCACACAGCACTTTAAAGTTTAATTTTTTTTTTCAGAGATGTTGCCATATGAGCTCTATGTTTCAAACAGAAAGACTAATTTCCACCCTTTGCCTGTACAGAGTGTTTTCTCTTTTTATCTTCTTGCCAGCATTTAATTTCCAAGTGACTTATGTTGTCTTTCATAGTACAGCATGTAGGACTTTACCTATAACCATCTCTCAGTGTTATGTTTTGCATCCATAAGTGATTATTTGTCTTGCTTTTTAAGTTACTTTTGAAATTGATTTTGTCATTGTTGTATAATTTGTACTTGGAGTAGAAGAGAATTTTCACATGAACTTGTTTCACTATTCTAAGAGTATTTAAGTTATTTGGAAATGTAATTCCATGTGTGTTAGTTGGGTTTTATTGGCTGAAACAGGAGACCAGTTAAGGTTACATCAACACAGTGAGCAGAGGAAGAGAGGTAGGTTTTACAGACTAAAAATGGCAGGATTCTCATTGGAAAGGCATACAGGGGAATCTGGTTGGACAGCAGGGTAGTTGTAGGATGCCATTTTATGAAGGTTTGAGCTTGAGACTATTTTTGTGACAGTGGCAGTTAGTAAGCATTTGGGAGTGAGAGATATACAAACTGTAGTATCTGTATCTTAATATCATTTTATATATTTGCTGAAACTGTAGTTGTGAAAAAATTATTCATAGTAATTGGAGAGCAAGAAAAAAGGATCTGACAGTGAAATTCAGAGGGCCCGTCATCTTTTATAGGGCTAACAAAAGAAAAGAAACCAATTAAGGAGGAACCGTAACGGAAGCAGAAAGACCGAGAGAACGTTGAAACGTACTCGTGTATTGGAGTGCTTCCTAAAGGAAAGAGTTGCTTATGATGATGGCAGGGGCTTCAGCAGTCAAATAGGGTGACTAGAGTTAGTCAGTAATGTGGAAGCCAACTTAGACAGGGGCTGGAGAGGAAGGACGGAGCTCACAGTTGAGAAGTAGCCCGTGGAGCAGTATTTGGTTGTAGTTTGCCTTCAATTTCTATTTCCATTTCTAGGTTAAGGCCCATCTTGCAAGGGTTATCTCATTTTTTTTTTTCTGTACTGATTTAGTCTTTTGTATTTTATGTATAAGAACTGCTTCATTTTATTTTTTATATAACTTAAATATAGCTTGTTAAGATTATCTCAGATCACTGTAATATACAGTATAAGACGCAGAAACTATAAGATAGTATGAAAGGAAGCCACTAACAACTATCTACTTTTTATTTCCTTCTTTATTCTTATCCTTTTAGATCTGAGGGTAGATTTTTTTAAAAACTCACACAACCAGTGTTTCAGTACGTAAACACTTTCCCTGATGCCCAGCAGGTGTTTTCAGAAGGGTCTCGTGTTACCTGGTAAATTATACAACCCTTTATAAAGGCTGTGAAGTTTTACAGTTAATTAAGTTGGATCATTTTGTAATGGATTATCTAGATTTATTAATTTATTTTTTCTAATTGGCACAATTTGGCACCCCGACAATAATGCACTTAGTGTTCTAAAACTGGTAATGCATCTCCTTCAGCACGTACCTCCAAGGGGAGGGGCAGCCACACTCAGAAGTGGAAGCCTACAGGCTTGTATTGGTGAGGAGCCTCTTGGTCTCTGCTCAACTAAAAATAACGCTTCCCTGACATACCTGTTTTCTTTAACTTAAGTTACAATTTTACTGTTGGTGTTTCTCAACAGATTAATAATCATTGAGTTCCAGTTGTTTCAGATAAGAGATGATAGGCCTATATTTTTGATTAACTTGACCCAAATCACAGAGCTAGCGGTGGAGCTAGGATTCAGACTCTAGCAGTCTAGCTCTAGCCTGTACTTTTGAGTGTCTTCAGCTGTTAATTAGCGAAGGGTAAATGTTAGGAATGTGTTCTTTGCCTCACACCCCTAAGTCTCTCTTTTATCTCCTTATCTTTTCTGGTATCCTTCATTTTTTCCTCCATCATACATTTGTAACAGAAGGATACTTTAAGTAATTAGTGAAATTTTTGTTGTAAATTTCTTTAAGCAAAACAAGATAAAATGTGTGGATGCCTAAGGAAATTAATTCAAAGAATAAAAGACTTCTTAAAAAAACCAGAATTGCAGGCCCAGTAAAATCAGCATTGTAGTAAACTCAAACGTGTACCCCAGCTTCTTTATAGTTAGGAGAAAAGGACAGCCAACGCAAGCACAGTGTGGGAAAGAGAGTAAACAGGAAGTCAGTAAAGCTGAGTAGAGAGCGAGCGCAGTTTGTCCTGTGCCATTAAATACTTCAGAGTATGACTGGGAGGGTTTTATAAATGTTCATTCTTTACAGTTACGAACACCAGTTTAGTAGCTGCAGGATTTTTTTGAAGGTTAAGTCTTGAGATAGGAAGTGTATAGTTCTTTAGAACTTAAGTTGAAAAATCTATTTTTTAACTTTTACTGTGCTGTGTATCGCCATACCAGTATCGGATACTTTGTGACTGTTTATTGTGATTACAGATTTATCTAAGTGGATTCCTTCCAAAACTTGAGGCAGACCATTCTTCTACAAGTCTTTCAACTCCAGAGAGGAGTTTCATCTTTATAAATAGTCGACCCGTCCATCAGAAAGACATATTAAAGGTAATCATTTTTAGAAAAAAGTATTGCATTAGTCAGAAACTAGAAATCAGCTCTGTCATTTGTCAGTGTTACTAGAATTTACTGCAAAATAAGGAAAGAAGGCAATAAACAGGCAGTCAGATATTAAGCATTGTGCTGAGTGTTATTTACACTTTATGTTTTGTTTACTCTGTGCAACAGCACTAATGCCTAATTATTCCCATTTATACTGAGGAAACAAATGTTAAATGACATACTAAAGGAAAGTAGCCAGAAAGTAGCAGTTCTGGTTTGAATTGTAGGCCCTTAACCTTCTGTGTCACTGTGATCTTTAGCCTTGACGCCAGCTGCACTGGGCGCCCGTGCTTACGATGGGTGTGCCCTGTGTAGGTTGCGGGCCTCAGCAGGACTGTTTCCATTGCTGACACTTGGGCTTCCCACTGGGTGGTTGCAGCTACTCAGTGTTTCAGTGAAGTCTGCTGCTTTTGGTGGTATGTTAGGCTTGGCAGTATTGTTTTTAAATGATACTTCTGGTTTTATTCATTACATATATTTCTAGTTAATCCGACATTATTACAATCTGAAGTGCCTAAAGGAATCTACTCGTTTGTATCCCATTTTCTTTCTGAAAATTGATGTTCCTACAGCTGATGTGGATGTAAATCTAACACCAGATAAAAGTC
>PVIR01009193.1:0-54056 GCA_004026965.1 Petromus typicus | reverse complement strand
CCAGGTTTGCCACAAAGGAGAGAATTGAAATCGGAAAGCGCTCCCCAGGCTTCTAGGATTTGAGGATTACCCAGTAGATTTGCTTCTCCAATCTTCCATTTAGTAAAGTGAGTCATCTAGGAGGGAATTTTGTAATGGGATGACTGTCCAGACCATGTTCTCTGAACAGGAAGCTGAGGGAAGCAGAATACTGCCTTCCCGGGCCCTGCAAGACTCGTGTATCCATGTGTCCCTCTGTGAGATGGCTGTGCCGTCCTCATGCCCTGCCCAGAGGCCTCCCTGCTTCTGCCTCCTCCATCTCAAGGTCCCTATTGTTTGTCTGTGCTTAAGTTGCTTATGCTGAGGAACATCTGTGCCTGTGCTAGTGGGAGGAGCGAGAGTGAGTACAAGAGTGAGAGAGCATGTGCATGTGAGTGTGTGCACTGCCCCCGCAGGAGACTTGTCAGGTCACCCCCACTCCCGTTTGTTTGGTCATGGTGCCAGTGCCAGAGCCTCATGCCAGAAGGAGCTGCTGGTGGTGCGTCACCACATGCCATTCTTCCTGTGGAGAGAAAAATCACGTTGTTTTTTTTTTTCTTCTCTTTTTTTGAGACAGGGTCTTGCTTTTATAGTTCAGGCTGGCCCTGAGCTGAGCCTTGAACTCACAGCAGTCCTCCTGCCTCCACCTCCTGAGTGCTGAGATTATTTGTGTGAGCCCTGAGCCTGGCAAGTGGTGTGTGGTTCCGATTGCTGGTGGGTGTGAGTCTCTACACCCATTATTGTTGTATGTGGTTATTGGGGACCAAACTTGGGTACTTGCACTTGCAAGGCAGGCACCAGAACCACTGAGCTAAATCCCTGGCCCTGTGTTTCTTTTTCTAAGGGTCATTTACAGGATGCCTGCCGAGGGGCACTACTTTCCTTTCTCCTGACCAGACTACCCCAGTGAGAACCTGTTTCCTCTCTCTGGGAAAGTGAGTGTGCTTCCCATGCGCTGCCCCAGGACCAGGGAGAAGCTGCTGTGATATGTGCGCACTCGTGTTCACCGTCGATGCGATCCACACTCAGGCAAACTGGACCCTGTGCCCACTTCTGCCTACATTCCTGAAACTGCCAGTGCAAATGAAGTTGCTGTTTGGGGTCGCTTTGTCTTGGGTTCCATGCAGCCCCTACAGCAGTTACTTGAGCTGTTCAGATTCATAGACTGCTGGTGAAGGGCTACGCAGTAAGCGTGTGGAATCCTCGCCAGACTCATCTTCTCCTTGACTCCGGGGAGCGTGGCTTTGGTGGCCCTTCTCCAGAGGCAGGAGCGCCAGTTCACTCGAATGTTTGTCATTCACTCCAAAACAGACACTTTTAGGGACTTGCTTGGCTTTCTGGATTTCTGTGTCATTGACTAGCTATTTAAGATGGCTAAGATGAAGGCTGCTTCTCTAGCAGGCCTGCAGTAACTGTGGAATGGGAAATAGTAAATTTAATGCCATGAGCCACAAAATACTGAAACACTGGGGTGGAGTGTTTCAACTTTGGATTGTTGGCGCTTCTGTGATCAGCACACTCTTGCTTAAGTTATTTAAGATGACTCCAAGAATTTGAGTCAGTACCCTGCCTCCCCCTATATGCTCAGCACTGGAAGATAAATACATACAAGCTGATTTTTGCCCTTAGAAAACTTATAGCCAAGTTGCAGGGCTAAAAGCCACCAAGACAAGAGAAGTTGCTTGAGAGAGAGAGAGAGAGAGAGAGAGAGAACACATTAAGACACATTAAGAGCAGGAGATGTTGGAAGGAGAGAAGTGAGACCAAGGATTGAACAGTAATTAAGTCCCCTAACTTAGCCATAGTTTTTCTTTGGGCTTTCGGTTACCTGAAGTCAGTGGTGAGCTGAAACATTAGAGATTAATCCAGAAGTAAAGAACCCAAAAGTTTTAAATCACTTGCTGTTCTGACCAGTGTGAAAAGTCATGATGTAACAGCCCATCTTGTTGGGAACATATGTGAGACACACAGACAGACAGACAGACAGACACACACACACACACACACACACACACACCTGGCATAGTTGGCCATGCTGTAGGTGCTGTCTTCGGGGACATAAGTCATACAAACACACACACACACACACACACACACACACACACACACACACACACACACACCAAAGTTGGCCATGCATTAAGCACTGTCTTCCTACTCATTACTGAGCAGTGTCCTCTCCGTCTGTCTGATTGATTAGCAGGGTATTGAAGTACTTGTGTGTAATCCTTACTTTACGAAATCATAGCCTCAAAGCAAGAGTGATAATGCTGGCAACTTGAATATACTAGGGAGAAGCTTTAGAACACTTCCTTTAAATAAAAAGGCGAAAGTTCTTGAGTTAAAGTAATGGAAAAAAAGTCTGTAGGTTGAAGTTGCTAAAATCTGTGAGGAGAATGACGTTTCCACAGAGGAGATGGTGAAGCAGGGTAAAGGAATTCACACACATTTCACTGTCACACCTCTGACTGCAAAAGTTACAGCTATGCTGTGAGAGGAAGCGCTGTGTTCACATGGAAAAAGCACTACATTGTAGGGTTTGGTATTATATACTCAGTTTCCGGCTCCCACTAGGTGCAGGTGTCTTGTGATTAATCCTCCACAAATAAGAGGGATTGCTATCACGTGGGGATGGAGCTTAGAGTATGTTAAAAACCAGAACAGAGAATTCGAGTATTTTGGAAGTTGGTTCTTGGATAGGGAAATCACTTGATGGATGTGCCAGTGGGAAGTCTAAATTATTCTTTGCTTTCTGTTTTCTACAATTGAAAGTTCCTTCCTGAGAGAAGGCAGTGAAGGGCTGTTCCCTTTGGACAGGTTGAGCCAGGCAGGTGGAAAGCTAGCCACTTACAGACATCTTGTGGTCTGCTCAAAGTAGGGAGACGCATATTCAAGTGATAAGTCCGGAATGGAAATTTTTGTTTTGGGAGTCAACTCATAATTTCAGTAATTGAAACCACAGAAGTAGTTAAGGTAGTTGATGTGCAGAGATAAGAGCAGAGAGCCAAGGGGAAAAGTATGATGATACATAAATACTATAGGTGGAGCAAGAGGAGGGATTTTTGTGGGTTGCAGTGGTGGTGAATTTTATCACATACTGTAAGTAGGAAAATGTATCCCGAAGAGCTGTGGGAACGGGAAGAGGGCAGGCAGTGTGGAGATCAGAGAAGCAGGAGGAGAGCCAGGAAAGTGTGTCAGAGGAATGTAGAGATTTTGAGGGGCGGTGGGCAGCAGCTGCTTTTGTGGATGAGTGTGGTGCTGGGGAAGGCAGGGGCAACTATTCCCGGCTTTGGTCGGAAGCTGTGAGCGCAGAACAGACTGAAGATGAACACAGAAGAGGAAAAGCTGTTGAGAAAGACTCAGAGAACGAGGAGAGGGAGAGAAAAGACTGCACTTTGGGGAAGGGTCTGCCAGCCCAGCTGAAGCAGAAGCCCAGCCTGTGCTCCAGAGTAGCTGACTCTGTCCATAGAGTGGGGCCCTACTGTAGAAATCCCCAGCAGTTCACAGATGGCTGCAGAGGGAGTCTGTCCCACTAGTGGACGACATGAGTTAAAACGAGATGCCTTTTCCTATCTGCCCAATGGACATAAAAAAAAAATCTCAACAAGTAAATACCCACCACTAAAGGTACAGGAAAATTGATGCTTATGTGCTATTGTAAATGGGACTTGGAAGGGCTTTCTTGGAGGACAGGTTGGTACATGCCAAGGTCATAAATGTTCTTCACTTTTGAGCCAGTAGTTCTGCTCCCAGAAACATAGCCTGAGGAGACAGAGACAAGAGGCCCTGTGTACCAGCTAGAGTCCGGAGTGGTAGGAAGGCTTATGCGGCTTCGAAGGCTGGCGAAACTGTGCTCAGCTTGTACTTATCTTTCTAAGCCTGTGTCTTCATCAGTAAAATAGGCTGTTACAAGGATGAGAATGAGACAATGTGTTCAAAAAAGTGCCTAGAACCAAGGCTATGTCGTGGACAGTAAGAGTCCTGTTACTTTATTATTTTGTTTCTTTGTGCAAAAGAAATAAATTGGCATGTTAGAGAATTATGATAGACCTTCAGGTTACAACCAGCCTGACATAAACATCTTGGGTTATGACTGGAATTGCAGCTTTAACTTATGACCCAAGTCTTGGGCTTCCAGGTAGTCTCACATACAGATTTAACCCTTGATTTCTGGAAGGAGCATGACAGTGCTTTTTCCTGTGTGGGTTTAATTGAGAAATCTTGGACCACTGTCTCTCTAAGGACACTGAGATCTGCTTTTATACAGCAGAGAAATGCTGCACGTTGTGGAGAGGAGCCTTCATTTGACTAACAACTTAAAACCTCACTTGCTTTGGGGTGCCTGCCTTGTGCACGTGTACACACACACACACACACACACACACACACACACACACACACACACACACACACACACTTCTAGCCCTCACAGACAAATTCAGTTTGCAAGTGAAGGGTCCATGATAATAGGATATGTGTCTGTCTAGCCAATGGTTCTGAGTTAGGAAACATATTTAGTCACAGCAGAAAAAAATCGTGTGATAAGTTAAAAGGGCAGCCCTTAGGAGGAGTGGTATAATCTGAGGCTGGCAGAGAAAATCTGTAACTTTAGACACGTAGAGGGAAAAACCCTGAAAAACTATCTTCTGTTAGTGAATCTGTAGTTCTCTAGTTGGTGGAATTTCAAGTGAATTTTGCTTTAGCTTCTGAGTTTTCTTGTGCATATCTAAATTTTAAAGTGATAAACTCATATTACTTTAATCAGGAGAAGTTATTTAAAATAAATTCAACATCATGAGATGCCAGATTGAAACTGTAATGGGCCAGATGGTGCATTTTTACATTGGCTCCTAGCTTTTGCTCAAGTGTAAGAAAGGAGAGATAAGTGGACTCTTTTCAGAGAGACTTGTGAGGAAATTGGAAGGAGATTGAGAAGTTCTGTGTGCTAGCAAAGAAGCATTTTTAGAGTGTGGGTTATAGTGAGTGTGGAGAGCTGTGTGCTTTAGCCAGGAATACCCTCGGGACCGGAGGTAGGGATAAGGTAGGACAGGGGTTAGGTTCTAGGGATACGGATGTTCCAGGGTGTGTGCTGGGGGAGGTTTCGAATCTGTCTAGCAGAAGGGGTCATTCATGTGGCGGTTCGGCTCTTCATCAAGGAGTCAGTGGAGCACCATTCAGGCCAGTGGCAGGCAAAGGTGCTGTGGCCTAGGCGCCATCATATATGACTTGGGCTGGATGTCGAAGTAAGTTCCTAAGTATTGGGGAACAAATGCTGGACAGTTGAATAAAATGCCGCGAGTTTGTATCTAGAACAAGGCCGTCGTAGCTGGGCTTGCCTTGTTTTTTAAATCCACATATATAGTTAAAATTGTTTAAAGTTCCTTGAAATATCAGGTTCTCTCTTATAGCACATATGGGCTGAGTCCCTCCTCTCCCTATCAAGACCCCACCATACCCAGAATATCGCGGTGTTTGTGGGTTCCCTCTAATGCACCAAGCAAGTGGTTTTTACTTGCAGGCTGATTTATGTTCATACTGGAGAAAGCATGATGCAGTTATTAGCAGATGTGAAGCCCTGGACCTGGAAGGCTCCCTGGGCCTTCTGGCTGTGGACCTCCGGCAACAGGGGTGACTTGTTCGGCGCACATGTTCTCTGACCTGGACACAGTTATGGAGTCCTTCTCCAGGCGGCTGGGAAGTCACAACTGAGCAGGTGGAATCGCACCTCTTTATGGCTTAACACTTACGGACTTGAGTGCAGCAGCTCTGTACAAACACGTTACTGTGGAAAGCTCAGAGTAGAATCAGGTAGAATTCTTCTGTACATTCCAGGCTACAAGATGAGGGTATTATCTTACTGTTCCTTGAAATGAGGTTTGTGCTTATCTCAGAGTCTGGGTTGCCTTTGGGTTTTTTCTTTTTGAGATGTGGTTCCTGAGCGTGGATTTTATTCATTGTTGTGTATTTTTCTTTCTGCTGTTTTAGTCTGGTTTTAGCAGTGGTCACTTGCTGTAGGTGGCTGGGCTACATCCCTGGACCTCCATGAGTATTTTTAGAGGCTCACTCTGTGGAGGTTTCTGGATAGTTTCTAATGTACAGGAAAGTTGTAAGAATAGAACAAAGAACTCTCCTCCTCTCCATCCAGACCATCCCATGTTAATGTCTCATACTCACGTCTCCATATATATGGGCTTTGTATTTACATACACACGCGTATATGCATAACAACTGTACATACTCACATCATGCTTTCCCCTAAGCCATTTGAGAAGTAAGGCATCATGACCTTTTACCTCTAAAAATGCTAGTGTTTCAAAAAAAAAAAAAAAAGACACTAGGCATGATGGTACATGCCTGTAATCCCAGCTCATAGGAGGCTGAGGCAGGTGCATCACTGTGAGTTTAAAGCCGGGCTAGACTACATAGTGAAACCCTGTTTCAAAAAATAACAATTCAAAAACCAGAAAACTCCAAAGAATTCTATTATGTAACAACAACACACTTATCAAAATGACATTAACATTCATGCATGGATTTTAGCCCATGTACAGATCTTACTCAGAAATTGCCAGTTGTTGCAGTTACGTTCTCTATAGGGAAAACAAATCCCCAATTATGGGTTAGGATTATATGTCATATCTCCCTCACCTGCTTTAAACAGTGTTGCCATCTGTCCTGTTTCGTCTGAAGAGTGTGGGACATTTTGTAGACTTTGGATTGGTCTGATGTTCTTTCTTGATTAGATTCAGGATTTGCCTTCTTTTCTTTTTGGCAGAAATGCCAAGCAAAGGATATCGTGTTCTTCTCAGTGTACCCATCAGGAGGTACATGCTATCTCTTGTCTCACTGCTGCTGGTCGTGTGATCTTTGATCGCTTACTAAGTGGCATTTGCCAAGATCTTCCACTGAAAAGTTGTTGTTTTTCCTTCTGTAGTTAGTAAGCCTCACGGGGGAGAGTCTTTGAGACTGTAAGAACTTGCATGTGTTAATTTCAGTATCCATTGATTCTCACCCAATGGATTATTATTGTGATGATGTTTACCAAAGTGATTTGATAAATTTATATTTTCTTCTACATCTGTGCATCAGGTTTGTACCTTAAGCAAGAACATTTTTTCTCCTTACACATCTTTCTTTCCCTTCTTCTGTCCCTCCCCCTTTTTCTTTCCTTTTCTCCGTCCCCCTTTTCCTTCTTTCTTCTTTCTCCTTCCTTCCTTCCTTTCTTCGTGTCTTCCTTCTTTGAGTTTTCTTCCTGGCCTTCGTCTTTTTCCCCCTCCTCCTTCCTTCTTTCTTGTACTGGAGTTTGAGCCCAGGGCTTTTCACATATGCTAGGCACGAGCTCCACGACTCAGTTCTGTTCCCAGACCTCGTTATTGCTCTCATGGATTACCTTATGTGTTGGGTTCTAACCCTTACTCTGATTTGTCCCGCTCATGTTGTGCCTCCTGTGGCCAGTGCCACCTTCCAGCCTCATTCCCAGAGCCCACGTTGCTCCAAGCTCATTCTGTGCTCTTTCTGCTCCAACCCAAGTACTGGCCATTTCTCTGAAGGCTTCTGGCTCCACTGACTGCAGATGATTACATTGGGCCTTCTTACACTATGGCAGGGCTGAGGTTCAGGGTTCTCTCTTCTCCTCTTGAAGTGCGAGCTGTTCTTTCTCTCAGTTTCCCCCATTGTTTTGTTAAGCACCTGTTACACCTTGAACATAGAGGATGCAGAGATGAAGAACATGTGGAATCAGTTCTTGTGTTGCTCACAGCCAAGTCAGTGAGGTCAACAGATAACCAGCTGCCACAGGATGGTGACACCCCCCCCCACACACCCATTGCCATCTGTGGCCAGGTGGGAGAGACAGAGGCTGTCAAGCTGGCCGAGGGACCAGATCAATTACTCAGGAATGAAAAGAATCTCCCTGTTCACAGGCTGCCTCATGGAAGCTCCCGACCACAGTCAAACCCCCTTCTCCATTTGCAAATCCAGAGAGCCGAGTTCCTCACAGTGAATACATTCTATTTGGAAACTTTGATAATCTTGAGAAAGATTTTCATTTATATTGAACCAAACTTTAATTCCTTACTAATTCCCCTCATTTCTCCTAGTTCCACTCTGAAGCAAGGTAGCAGACGGTGAATCCCCTGGTGTGTGACAGGCAGGGTTTCTCCAGTAGAGGACACTGTGGGACGTCCCTTGTCGGTGCCCCGGGGCCGCACGGGGTCTGCCACCCTGAGTGTGCTCCAGTTTGCCTGTCTTCCCTCCTCCAGGAGTCCCCACAGTGGGCCAGAATGCTCCTCTGCAGCCGTCAGAACCATAGCGGCACCGCCACTGGATTTCTAGTCAAGTGAAGTCCCTAGGCCCTCCGTGTGTTTAGTTTTGGGCTGGGACTGCTGTTATTTAGAGCTCCATACTTTGCTGATTTAGCTGATTGCCAGAATTTCGACGCAGAGCTTCGCATTTCTTTCTAAAATTCTGTCTTGTTTGAGCCTCTTGTTTCCACTGGCTGAGGGCCTTTTCTTTTTCCCCCTGGTCTTGACTCCACCACACCTGGGGGAGTCGCTCCTGTGCGTTTCCTGTGTACTGCACATTGTGTGTGTGCTATTCCCTCTCCTCAGGTGACTGGTTTCAGTGAAGAGACCAGAGACAAGATAGAGCCCTGTGGGATGTCACCAGGCACTGACCACTGAAGTTGATGCTGGAGGCAGTGGGTCCGCCAGCTATCAAGCTAGCCAGCCATTATTTGAAAAAAGTTTTCCCCCTCTGAATATGAAGAAATGACAAATTTTGGCATACCTTATTTTTCTTAAAAAAAAAAATCTTTACTGATTATCTCAGATCAGTGAGCCGAAGTGAGGCTGTTTTTTAGTTTATTTTATGTGATTTTTCTTACTGGATCTATAGCTAATTCCTCCGGATCAACCTCCTCCACCAAACTACTTTTCCAGAAATGGTTGAATCTGTTCTAAACCTAGAAAATACTTGCAGTTTATAATCTACAACATATCCCTTTAACTTTAATAGCAGTACTTTATCCAAAATGGGGTGTGCTCACGTATCACTGTTTCTCCCTGGCTTTTCTTACTTCTGAGCGTCTTTCCCACTTACTATTGTTAGACTCGTTTGCCTGGGGACCCTCCCCACAAGGCTGTCAGATGGAACGTGGTCAGCATTGTCCCTGCCATCATCTGACACAGAGTAGGTTCACAGTAAATACTGTACTGAATGAGCGAATACATTTCCTGATCTATCATTTCTAGAATGTGCCTTTCTTCCTTTTTTACAAAAATCAGGATGTGGGGCCCAGCCTCCCCTCGCTGCTTTGTCTCTTTCCACCTGTCTGAAGACACTAAAGGGAGGAAGGCCACTTTGAGCTCTTCCCAGCATCACTACCAAGCAAGGAAAGGCTACTGGAGAGGCAGGGTTCTTTTCCACTAACAGTCTGGTAGCTCTGATCTTAGAACAACCCCTGGGTATAAAAAGATTGAAAGCAGAAACAGATAACTTAATGGTTTAATACCTAGCACAGTATAGGGTGGGGGTGGAGTATAAATATTGGATATTATTTTCTGTGAGAAAGACATTGAAAAGCTTAGAGTGGTTAAAAGCAGACACTCCAGAGCCACAGTGCCTGGCTTTGTCATTCAGAATGTGCAGCCCCAGTTTTCCCATCTTTAAAATGGGAAGAGAAGCTGCGTCCATCTCCTAGAGCAGATACGAGAATCAGAGTGATGTACCCGTCCGCTGGAACATAGGCTTAGATCATTAAGTGATGGCTTCTGGAAGTGTGAGGGCTCCAACTTTAAAAAGCTTGAGGGGGATAAAGTCCTCGAGAGCCTTGTCCCCTGCAAATCACCATCATACATTTTTTCATATAGAAGTATGTGTACTCTATGTTTCATTCATTTAGAATCCAGTCATTTTCTCACACCTGTAAATGGTTTTCTTAAAGCATTTTTGTAATACCGAACTCCGTGCACTGTGAGTTGGTGAGTTTGTTGGTGCCAGATCATCTCTGTGTTGTGATGACTAATCTCACATCTTCGTGGGTCCTGGGCAGCTTCCTTGCGATCAATTCCTGGATGGAGAAAGTGCTGAGTCAGGGGTGCTGTGGGAAGGACTCTGCTTCTCCCTTGGGCCCCGGGGCACCCTGAGCCGGCTCCGTCTGCCAGCCCAGGCTGCTGTCTCCTGAAGCTGCCGTGGGGGTTCTGGGTGGAGGCAACAGTTTCTCTCACTGTCCCTGTTCTTTGTTTTTCTCTCCTTCCCCTTTGTTTCCCTTCTTGGTTTTCTGCCAAACAGCCCCTTGTGAAAGGACCGCCTAATTAACCCTGTGCTAATTAACAATTTAAAATTACACAGTGCGACCGTTCATGTTTAATTCTCTGGGAGCCGGAGCAACAGCGGGAGTCCCCTGCCTTCCTCCTAACTGCGCCCCTCCTCGTCCTTCCCGAGAGCTGTTGTGATCGGCCTGGCTCCTTCCAGGAGTGCCCCTGAACTTTCACAGTGCTTTTTCGCTTACAGGGGGACATGGATGCCCGCCTGATGGGGACCCATATGGCAACAAAGGGGCGATTTTTTTCAGACAGGGTTTTTTCAGGCTGGCCTTGAAATCTGTATGTAGACCAGGTAGGCCTTGAACTTGAGATCTTCCTAACTCAGCCTCCCAGGTATTGAGATGACAAATGTGTGCTACTGTGCCCAGCAAACATGGACTTTTATCCTTTTAAGTGATATTTTGAAAAGTAGAGGTTGATATTTGTAAAGATTCAGGGGCTATAAAAAAGGAGACTTAACTTAGAAGATGAACATGGGTTGGGTGATAGAACTTTTTTGTACAAGATTGCTTCTCAGACGGCAGATTTCAACGCGCTCGAACTTTGTCAGTGGAGAGACATGCTCAATTAAAATCTAGCTGAATTCTTAAGTAAAGGTAATACCACATTCAAGTCTCACGTTGGGGGCTGTGAGTCGCAGAATAGACCCAGTCACTGGAAGGAGTGTGCGGGTGTGAGCAGCAGCGGGAGAGGCCGGCTGCAGGCGGGTCCAGGCCTCGAGCCGGTGGTGGGGGTGGTGGAAGCCGGCAGAGGGGCTGCCTGTGAACACGGAGGACCCACTCAAGTTTCCAGGCTGCCCTCTGTGACTGAAGATCATTGATTTTACGGGAAACCGTGTTTACAGACAGAGTGCTGATCGACCTGCCGAGTTGACTTCTGCCTCCTTAAGTAAGAACTACCTTTTTCTTATTGACTGGCTGATAAACAGAGCCAGCGCCACAGCCGGCTGGGTGGAGAGTGCTGGATGCCCCGAGGTCCTTGAGCTGCAGGACGTGGCAGGATGAAGAGATTTCTTCATGTCACCGCTGCAGTCCCCTCCCTGTCCGTCATTATCTCTGACCCTCCCCTGAGGAGGGAATAAAACCATCTCTCCCTGGTTACCTACAGTACAGGTGCTGAGCACGCACAAGCTGGCCACTCGGTAAAGATGCGAAGCAAAGGTCTCCAGCTGTACAGCAGGTTACCTGGGAGGATGCAAAAATGCAGGTTATGACAGAGTCGGGAGTTGCTGGGACTCTATGTCTCAGGAGCTCTGCAGTGAGGACAAGGCCATCCATCCATGAACCACACTTTCCTCACTACGAAGTTGTCAAAGGTTCACTGCCCTTGTGGCTGGCATGTGTGGGAAGGAAGCCCAGAGCAGGCAGGCAATGTGGCTGTGGAAGTGGAAAATCCTGAAAGAACTTTTCCAGCTGCAGCTGAAGGCGGGGCCACTACTGTCCCCAGAGTCCTTTGTCTCAAGTAGACACAATGTCATTTCTGGGCACCTGCTTTGGAGTAGAAACAAAGTTAGGGAGTTTTTAAAAGGCCCAGGCGTTTAGCTGGATAGTTCGTGGAAGAGGAGGAAGGAGAGAGCGGAGCAAGAAAAGCCCACCAATTAATTGGTAAACGCTTGCAGGTTTCGCTGGCCCAGCCCAGACTGGAGAGGAGATTGGCTTTGCTGTCGATAAACAAGTCCCTGGTGCAGCATCAAAGCTGTTCTCCTTTATCAATCGTGGCCTCCCCTTCCTGCATGTTCCTGTAACTTACCAAGCATTTATGACATTGATTTTACAATCGGGCTGTTAACCCTCCCGCCCCTTCAGGCCTGCCAACCTTTGTGGCCTGGGATGTCAATCACATGTCATTTGGCCAATCAGAAGCATCCTTAAGAAGAGCCACAGGATTCTCACCCGTGTCCCAGCTAATCTTTGTAAGAAATCACATTGCTTTTGCTGTTGGGTGTGGGTAAGCATAGTTATGTTGGTCTCACATGAACATATCTTTTCAAATGCATACAAAACTTTGGTGTCACGGAGTCTGAGATTACAGATTGAAGGATGATTGTGTGCATGTGCATTTTAAATAAATCACGGCACCTTTTTCCAAAAGTTATTTCTCCTGAGACTTCTGGTAAACCTGCCTTCTCCATCTTTTCCCGAGGGGGAGCTGTTGGCTCACTGAGCAGTCAAGAATGAAGAAATGAAAAAAGGAGGAGAAGATGAAGGGTGTGGGGGCTGGAGGCAGACTAAACAGCCAAAACCTTCCTCCTCTGTGTATGAATGAGCGGTGGGTGGAGACGCAGCCAAGTGTTCTCCAGGAGGGAGGAGCCGGGAAGGATGGCCAGGGATCTGCCGAGGAAAATCAGGGCTGGTGCAGAGCTGAGTTTCCTGTAGGGGCAGCGCTGTGATGCGCCGCAGTGGATGATGGTTGCCACAGAAGCCAGGTGGCTGGAGATCTGATGCTGCCTTCCCCAGGGACACGAGCTCTCAGAGGGCAAGTTCAGCTCCGTGGCACTTTGGAGTCGGAAACGGAAAAGCCCCAGGGCTACAGGACAGCTGCTTGGGTAGCAACTCATAACTAAAGAGGCAGGTGCGGAACTGGGGCTCCCTGAGCCCCAGCTGCTGTCTTGGCTTGTGCTAAGATCCCTGAGAGCAAAACCCACCACGCACGTGGCGAGGCGGAGCTGCTGGAGGGGGAGCTGGCAGATTGAGAGTCTGGTCTGTTCTTGCTGGAAATAGCAAGCTCACGCTGTGCACCTGCAGCATGTTAATCTGCCGTCCTCGGAGTCCCAGGCAAGGGGTTTCTCCAGGTGGGACAAAAGACATGGGAATTTGGGGAAATACTTTCTCTTCTGTTTGGTGGTCTGGGTGGGGGCAGGCTTATTTTGAAGTTTAACTCTCCAGTTTTACTGCTTGGAAAATGTGATTGGTGCTTGAGACTTGGAACGGAGGCTGTCGGTGTCGGCCTCTCTGGGCCTGTGGAAGGGGAGTCCAGGCCGGCACTCAGGTCCTCTCGGCCTCACCTGCCTCTGAGACTTTCGAACTTACAAAACTAGACATGTGACCCATAAAAGCAAAAACAGTGATTTCTCCAAATCAGTGAGCATACCCGTTTTTCATCCTTTTCCAGAGAAGGCTAAACTCTCTTTCTCTTGTCCCTTCCTGGTCTCACTCTGTCCCATAGCTAGCACGATCAGCCAGGGGTGACTTCAGGGCAGCGTTGGTGCCCTGACCTCACTGGAGGGCTGGACAGGTCCTAGCGCTACCCCCATGGCTCGCCGCCCGAGGCCAGCCAGGCTGCACAAGCAGAGAATGTAGATTCAAGCTGTCTCCGGGGCTGAGCAACCCGATTCCCTTTCTCCATGTCCCTGCTTGTGTGTGGACCCGGCGTGATGCTCATGGGCACTGCCGTCTTTTGCGGGCCCAGCTCCGTGGGCCCCGTGGGCTCTGTGTGTGGGCGCGGACGGAAGCACCTTAGAGCGCTCCTTGCGCGGGACCTCAGCCTCGGCCCTCCTAACCTCTTTCCTTTCTCTCTCTCTTTCCCCTCTCTCCCTTGCCCCCCTCGCCTCCGCCCTTCAGGTCCGATCCGTACTGGGTGCAATGAAAGCTCCACGCAGGCCTTACCATGGAAGGCTGTGACTCGCCCGTCGTCTCGGGGAAGGACAATGGGTGCGGTAACCCTCAGCACCGGCAATGGACTGAACTCAACAGCACCCACCTCCCCGACAAACCCAGTAGCATGGAGCAGCCCACAGGCGAGAGCCACGGGCCCCTGGACAGCCTGAGGGCCCCATTCAATGAGCGCCTGGCGGACAGCAGCGCGCCCTCGGCCGGGCCACCCGCCGAGCCCGCCAGCAAGGAGGTCAGCTGCAACGAGTGCGCGGCCTCCTTCTCCAGCCTGCAGAGCTACATGGAGCACCACTGCCCGGGCGCGCGGGCCCCGCCGGCCCTGCCCCTGCCCCTGCCCCTGCCCCTGCCCCTGCGAGAGGAGAGCGCCAGCGACACCAGCGAGGAGGGCGAGGAGGAGAGCGACGTGGAGAACCTGGCTGGGGAGATCGTCTACCAGCCCGATGGCTCCGCGTACATCGTGGAGAGCCTGAGCCAGCTGGCCCAGAGCGGGGCCACGGGCGGCAGCGGCAGCGGGCCTCTGCCCTCGCTTTTCCTGAACTCACTCCCCGGGGCGGGGGGCAAGCAAGGGGACCCTTCGTGTGCTGCACCCGTCTACCCGCAGATCATCAACACTTTCCACATAGCCTCATCCTTCGGGAAATGGTTTGAGGGCTCAGACCAGGCATTCCCGAATACCTCAGCCCTGGCGGGGCTCAGCCCCGTCCTGCACAGCTTCCGCGTTTTTGACGTGCGACACAAAAGCAACAAGGATTATCTGAACAGCGACGGTTCTGCCAAAAGCTCCTGTGTATCCAAAGATGTTCCCAACAATGTGGACCTGTCCAAATTCGATGGCTTTGTGCTCTATGGCAAGAGAAAGCCCATCCTGATGTGTTTCTTGTGCAAACTCTCCTTCGGGTACGTCCGTTCGTTTGTGACCCACGCGGTCCACGACCATCGAATGACCCTGAGTGAAGACGAGCGGAAAATTCTTAGCAATAAGAACATCTCCGCTATCATCCAAGGGATTGGCAAAGACAAGGAACCCCTTGTAAGTTTTCTGGAACCAAAAACCAAAAACTTTCAACACCCTTTAGTTTCCACAGCTAACCTCATAGGCCCCGGACACAGTTTTTATGGTAAATTTAGTGGCATTCGAATGGAAGGGGAGGAGGCTCTGCCAGCTGGCTCTGCCGCTGGCCCTGAGCAGCCCCAGGCTGGCCTCTTGACCCCCAGCACCCTCTTGAACCTTGGCGGGCTCACCAGCTCGGTCCTGAAGACCCCCATTACCTCAGTCCCCCTGGGGCCTCTGGCTTCCAGTCCTACCAAATCCTCAGAGGGCAAGGACTCTGGGGCAGCTGAAGGAGAGAAGCAAGAAGTGGGCGATCCGGATTGCTTCTCTGAGAAAGCAGAGCCAGCTGAGGAGGAGGAGGCGGAAGAGGAAGAGGAGGAAGAAGAGGTGGAGGAGGAGGAGGAGGAGGAAGAGGAGGAGGAAGAGGAGGAGGAGGAAGACGAGGGTTGCAAAAGACTCTTTCCAAGTGAGTTGGATGACGAGCTGGAGGACCGACCCTCTGAGGAGTCTGGGGCAGCGGCAGGTGGTAGCAGCAAAAAGGACCTTGCTCTCTCAAACCAAAGCATTTCTAACTCCCCCTTAATGCCTAATGTGCTCCAGACCTTGTCGAGGGGCACAGCTTCTACTAGTTCTAATTCTGCTTCTTCTTTTGTTGTCTTTGATGGTGCGAACAGGAGGAATCGTTTAAGCTTTAACAGTGAGGGCGTCAGGGCCAGTGTGGCAGAGGGCGGCAGGAGGCTGGACTTCGCTGATGAAAGTGCCAATAAAGACAATGCCACAGCACCAGAACCAAATGAAAGCACAGAGGGCGACGATGGGGGCTTCGTTCCGCATCACCAGCACGCTGGCTCCCTCTGCGAGCTTGGGGTGGGGGAGTGCCCCTCGGGGAGTGGTGTCGAGTGCCCCAAGTGTGACACGGTCCTGGGCTCCTCCCGCTCACTGGGCGGCCACATGACCATGATGCATTCTCGTAACTCGTGTAAGACACTCAAGTGCCCCAAGTGCAACTGGCACTATAAGTACCAGCAGACGCTGGAGGCACACATGAAGGAGAAGCACCCGGAGCCGGGGGGCTCCTGTGTCTACTGCAAAAGCGGGCAGCCCCACCCCCGGTTGGCACGAGGCGAGAGCTACACCTGTGGTTACAAGCCTTTCCGCTGCGAGGTGTGTAACTACTCCACAACTACCAAAGGCAACCTCAGTATTCATATGCAGTCTGACAAGCATCTCAACAACATGCAGAACCTGCAGAACGGAGGGGGGGAGCAGGTCTTCAGCCACACTGCTGGGGCAGCGGCGGCAGCAGCTGTGGCAGCGGCCGCGGCAGCCAATATCAGCAGTTCCTGCGGGGCCCCCTCGCCTACCAAACCAAAAACCAAACCCACGTGGCGGTGTGAGGTGTGTGATTATGAGACCAACGTGGCTAGGAACCTCCGCATCCACATGACCAGTGAGAAGCACATGCATAACATGATGCTGCTACAGCAGAACATGACCCAGATCCAACACAACCGCCACCTGGGCCTCGGCAGCTTGCCCTCGCCCGCTGAGGCCGAGCTCTACCAATACTACCTGGCCCAGAACATGAACCTGCCCAACCTGAAGATGGACAGTGCTGCCTCGGACACCCAGTTCATGATGAGTGGATTCCAGCTGGATCCCACCGGGCCCATGGCCGCCATGACACCCACTCTAGGTGAGGCTTTCTGCGTGTTTGTTTGCTCTCGTGAGAGGAGTATCATGGGGGAAAGTGGAGAGTAGGCCAAGAGTAGTCCTGTTGATTCGCTTGGTTTTTATCTGCGTGAGTTGATTTGTGTAAGACCCTGGAGTGTCTTACAGTCCAATGTTTTCCCTCAAGAATCTCTCACATTGTGTGTCCATATGGAACATTTTATGCATTCAACAGAGCCGTGATTGTACTTCAGCTGTGTAGGGCTGAGATTAAAATGTAAGTGTTTCCTCTAGTTTTTGGCTTATGGTCGACCTTCCTTTCTGTTCCCATTCTCTCCTTTTTCTGTCTCTTTCTCAATTTGAAAAATCACCATAATCACTCAAAACTTTTGGGTTCCATTAAATATTTATCGAAACTTACAGGAAACTGTAGCTGGGACGATCATCTCAAAAAGAGGAATCGGGACAATTATCTCAATAATTTAAGGACAATCATCTCAGTAAAAGGAATGTGAAACTGTAGTTACCTGATTCCTCTAACCAGAGGCTGGTTCTGTGCTGAGCCGGGAACTATCCAGAGAGATTTCTCAGTGTTCTCTGTGTATTTATGAGGATCTTGATGAAAGAGATGTGGTCTTTTTTTTTTTTTTTTCTTTCTTAGTTTGCATTAGTTGTTGGTTATTAGCGTAGTTGGGAATTAATTGGGAATTAAATTGCCCCGGGGACATCGTAATGAGTGGTGTGATAGATGAAAAATGAATAAATTGTAAAATTGTCTATCAAAGAAAGCCAAGTTTTAATAGCAGTTAGATGTTGGCTAATGAAGCCTTTGTTGCCATGAGACAACTGTGCCTTAGGGAAGTTGAGTTAGCTATTTCTAGTCTTTATTTCTCTGGTGTTTCAGTGCTAATTGTTGGAGATGAGTTAGACTTTAAGGGTGTTAGTTGGCTTCCTTTTAGTGTAGCAAATACCCAAGGTATTTGATTTATAAAGAGGAAAGGCTTGTTTTGGCTCACAGTTCTGGAGGTATCAGTCCCAGCCAGGTGCCCTCACTGCTTTAACACCTGTAGTGAGGCCATAGGTCATGGCTGGAGTCGATGGTGGGAAAAGTTGCTTGTCTCTCGGTGGCAGAGAAGTGGAAGGGAGAGGAAATGGAGGAGCCGTGCTCCAGTGTTCCTCTCCAGGGGTACATCCAATACAGCCAGAGTTCAGTGAGGTCCACATCTTCTAAGGCCCTATCACATTCCAACAGTGCCACGAGCTAGGGACCACATCCTTAACAACTGGGTCTTTGGGAGATAGTACCAAGTCTTACCCTTGGTTTAACAGTATCTGAACTAGGTGCAAGGATGCTAAAAACTGTGGAACTATAGGTCGATAGAGTCATAACTGCTTTTACGAGAGCCACGTTAGCCTCAAAGTCTACTGAGTGGTTTCATGGAGACCACAGCCTTTGTGCCTTGGAGGGAGGACACTGCCCAGGCATGCTGCGTGACGTAGGACCAGTGGTGGTGGCCTGAGTTGAACAATATCCTGTGACTGACAAGGAAATAAGTTGTTCCTGGTAGTGAACTGTGACCAACTGCTGTCTGGAACGGTTCTAGGAAGCCCAGCCCTTTGCCTTCCCTGGGCCATATTGAGTGAAGATGATTTGTCTTGGCCTGCATATAAAATGTGTAATATAGTTAATATGTATGAAGAACATAACTTCTTTTGTATTATAACACTTAGTAAAAAGAGTAAGTAGCCCATGAACTGCAGATTGAACACCTCAGTGCCAAGGAGGTTTTCATCAGCTTATCAGTCTTTAATTGTGGGATGTTGTGGTGCAGATGAGTTATATTTCAGAGCATTCAGTTTACTCTTCTTGGTGCGTATTTCACTTTGAATTTGTGATTCTTTAATCTTGTTTTCCATTTTGAAACATTACCCTGTTGATCCTTTATTACCACATCATCTGAAGATGCTTTGCTGACTGGTTAATCGTTGAGGCATAAGGATCCATCCTTGTAATTTTCCCGAGTGAGCTGAGCATGCTAGGTGATAGACATCACTGCTTTCAGATGGGTTTTTTTTTGTTTGTTTTTAAGCCAAAATGAATTGGAGTATTATAGTCTGGAGATAGGAGAAACAGAGTTTATGAGTAAACTAGATGCAATGTGAGAAGAACGATGATGCAGAAAATGAATGGACTCATGTTAGGCCAGAGGAAGGTCTTTTTATTTTAAAATGGTAACTAAGGGTTGAACTGAGGACTGGAGATACGATGTGCTCTTGCACCTAGTGTTACATTCTGTCCTGGGTTTTCAGGCAGTTAAAAAAAAAATAAAGCAGCAGGAGAATGCATCCTTGTGTTCTAGAAGCAGAGAATCTTGCAGAGAAGCAACATTCTCTGCTTCTTAAGGAGAACAGAGCTCTTCCGTCTAAGGACTTTATCCAGCTTGGTCAGGAAGGGCCTTTGAGCCTCTGGTGTCACCACCAGTTGTCCTAAGAGGGGAGTCTCGGAGACATCCTGTGCCTTCCCTGGACCGTGAGATCTGTTGCGATGATGAGAGTACAGGTGCTTTCTGCTGGGAGCCTTCGTGGCTGGGGGATAGGAAGTGTCCAGAGGAAGTACAGTTAAGGTTGGTTGACCTCAGGAGAGACTGATGTGTGCAAGTGGAAGGAGCCAGAGGTCTCCGTTCTCTCTGCAGCTCTCTGATTTTATCCTTTGGGTCATTTATAAGATGACTGTAGGTGTTTTCAGAGAATAGTAGGTTTTGCAGAGGGGAAAAATGGTTTTTCTTTTTTTGAAATGTATTCCTGCTTAGAGTTTTTTTGCTCTTATGCTCCCTTTGACAGACCTTTCTCTTTAGTCCTGTCAAATAGGTACTGATCTTGGGCATTCTTCCTTCCTGGAAAACTTGTGGGAGAGGACGGGCGTGCCTCAATGTCTGCTTGGATGTGGTTGGATTCAGTGCTGTTAGTAGACTGGATGTTACACTGGAGGCCATAGTACCCTCCTCCCAGACACCCTTGTAGACTCCGAAGGTCAGCACAGTACCGAGGAAGGGCTGACTTGCAGGGTCACATCTGTGTGATTTCCAAGTGGCCAGGCAGTCACAGGCTACTCTGTGAGGCTCCTGAGCGCCCCTGCTTCCACCTGTGGCATCTCAGCGAAATGCCCCTCTCAGGACGTGGCGCTGGCTGGACTCACGTGCCAGGTTGTGATTCCCAACCAGAATACCCAGTGGAGCTCACACTAGAGAGAGGCCCCAGCCCAGTTCAAGTCCGTCCTAGAGGAGCTCCCCACTGACCGCTTGTCTGAGGTGCTGGACAGGTGAGGTGCTGCACCTGTGGGCTAAATTGGCTCCTTGTAGCCTGTGGGCCCCGGGATGGCTGAGCCCTGGAGGGGTTTCCCCCAGGTGAGGTGTGGGTCTGGGTGGGAGTTGGGCTTCCCTGTCACCTTCGCTTATCTCACCTCCCTCAGCTTTGTCGAGATTTGCATTTCATCTTAAGAGCTTGGAATGGGAGCAGGCACTGACTTCCTCGGCTTGTTCTGCAGACTTCTCATTTTCACTCAGATATCCAGCAAGTGACAGCTGCATTCCTCTTCAGAGCAATATTGATGTGCCGAGGTTAAATTTAAAAAGTGGGGAAGACTTGACGCTTCAGGTGGTTGGCATCAGAAACAAATATATGTTTGCTCCTTGTCTTACCCTCCGGGCGGTTTCTGCTTTGACTGAACACCATGTATATTTTGTAGATGTTGCCTGCCCTTCGTCCCCATTAGGAGAGGGAGGTTTGCTTTTTTTTTTTTTTTTCCTCCTCCTCTTTCTCTTTTCTCTCTTGTCCTAAAAAGAATGTCGTAGTTATGGCTGTTCTCAGCAGGGGAGATGGCAAGAGAGACAGCAGGCAGGAAGCCTGCTAAGCCTTGTGGAATGCGTGTGTGGAGGATTTCTGTGGCTCGCTAGACTGTCCACAGACTCCGGAAGCATCCCATCGTGGAGCCTGGGCTGATTTTTTTCACTTGAGATGCCTCGTATGGTATCAAAAAATCATTTAAAAAACTTTTTCTTTGATGAACTACTGCCTTGGATCCTAATCAGTTATTAAAAAAAAAAAATAACCTCAGCCCAACCATAGGTAAAAGGTCAAGTTTCAGTATGAGTTGGGGGTTGAGGGCACACCTGTGTGCGGGTATGAAGGGGAAAACAGAAAACAGAAGCTGGCGCTCAGCTTTCTGTGTGACTGTGTGCTTCTAGGTAACGAAGGGAAGGCTGCTCTTTCCAAGGCTTTTTCATGATCTGAAAAGAGCTTGCTGTATTAATTTCCTGCAGTGAAGTTGAGCCCATTCCTGCTTTATGCAGGGCGGTGGTGGACTGAAAAGGAGAGGGTGGACAGGGAGCAAGAGGGGTTTCTCGGGCCCTTGTTAGGGACTGTGGGCTGACCTCATGGTTCATTGCAGAGCAGAGTTTGCTTCCCCAAAGCTCACCTCACTGGTTCTTTTTGACCTTTGTCAGGCACAGCTAACCTCTGAGTATCTGTCCGGTGGGCTGGGCACGTGGCAGAGGGTCAGCGAGGAAAAGGCTGCCGCAGAGAGGCTGCACCCTTAAGGGACCCCCGCTTTGATGTGGCTGTGAGTGGGGTTGGCCGTGGTGTGCCTAGCGAAGGTGCTGTGCATATCACGTGATGTGCAGGCTCAGGAAAGGGAGCTGGTAGATGGGGTTTTGACCAGGGTGGCTTTGGTGAGGAATAGAGAGATCACTGCTGACCCCACTTGCTTTAGAGCTGCACAGTCCACACACTAGTTGCACATGGCTATCTAAATCAATTACAGTTAGAAAGTGAAATTAATTACGGTGAGAAATCCAGTCCCTTAGCTGCTCTGCCTGTGTTGCAAGTGTTCTTTAGCCACATGTAGCTGGTGACTACGTCTCAGACAGCGTGGCTATGGAACTTTTTGTCAAAAGTTCTATTAGTGCTGGCTTATTTGAATCCTGGGCCTGATTTGGATTTGCTAGAGGGACTGCATGTTGTCGATCGCTGCTCTGCTTGGTTCCAATTTTGGAAGGGTTTGGAGTTTTAGTTTTTGCCTTAGCCAGTGAATATTATTGGTTGCTAACTTTCCCCAAGTCCGAGAAAGGGCATGAATTGAGATCATTCAAAAGACTACACAGGTTCCATCACTTTTCCTACGAGCTTTTTTTTTTTTTTCCACCTGAAAGGAGGAAAACACAAAGCCTTCCCCGTATCTCAGCATGCTCACAGGAAAGATTCGGACAGCTCAGGTGGACTTTGTTTGTTTTCCAGCAAGCAGAACCTGCGATCCCTGCAGTGACCTTGTTCTCCACGCCCGGCTGAGGGTGGTGGCGGCTGGTGGTTCCTGGGCTGTGCGTCTAGCCTCATTCTCCTCTTCTGTCCCCACAGTGGGCGGTGAGATCCCCCTAGACATGCGCCTCGGGGGCGGGCAGCTGGTGTCGGAGGAGCTGATGAACCTGGGCGAGAGCTTCATCCAGACCAACGACCCGTCCCTGAAGCTCTTCCAGTGCGCGGTCTGCAACAAGTTCACGACAGACAACCTGGACATGCTGGGGCTGCACATGAACGTGGAGCGCAGCCTCGCGGAGGACGAGTGGAAGGCCGTGATGGGGGACTCGTACCAGTGCAAGCTCTGCCGCTACAACACCCAGCTCAAGGCCAACTTCCAGCTGCACTGCAAGACCGACAAGCACGTGCAGAAGTACCAGCTCGTGGCCCACATCAAGGAGGGCGGCAAAGCCAATGAGTGGAGGCTCAAATGTGTGGCCATCGGCAACCCTGTGCATCTCAAGTGCAACGCTTGTGACTACTACACCAACAGCCTGGAGAAGCTGCGGCTGCACACGGTCAACTCCAGGCACGAGGCCAGCCTGAAGCTGTACAAGGTAGGAGCTGGCTCCGCACTGCCAGCCACTGCCTCTGCATCACGCTGCTCGGTTACCTGGGGCGGGGGGGTAATGCTCATGGGACTCCTCGTCCCTGTCATTTTCCCGCTGGCAGCTGTGTGGCCACCCAAAGCTGGAAGAGGTGTTGGCCTCACTTCCTGATGAGGCAGAGATGTGGCAGTGGCTTTACCTGGTGACTGACGTTCTAATTTGGGGGCCAGGCTCCTTTCCACCTTGACTCTTTATAGTTGGCTTTTTTCTCACTTTGCGCCAGCTTCTGTGATTCTCTGTCTCCTTCAGGGTCTTGTCCTCCTTTTCCACCCTTCACGTCTCTTTCCCAGTTCCTTCTCCCCCTGATGTGGTTCATCCAGCCGACCCTGAGCTGCTTCTGCATAGCAAGTACTCTTAGGTACGTGCCTCCTTCCGTGCGTGCAGACAGCAGCAGGCTCCACTCCACAGTCCCCTGCCTCACGGAGCTCGTCCCCTAAACACCATGAATAAATTAGATGGCAAGCTACGAGGGATCCACGCTGGGGGGTCGAGTAGGGGCCCTTTGTTCCTGGTTCCCTGTGATACTTATGTTTATGTCCCCTTATCTTCGGTCTGCTGATCCTCTCCTGTTTCCAGGCTTCTCCTATCCTCCTCCTTTCTCTGTCCCTGTCCCCTTCTTTCCTTTCCACCCCTCCTCGCAGCCCCTCTGCCCCAACCTTCTCTCAACTTCGGAGGCGATGGCGGAGGGAGGGGCCCCGGATACTGTAAATAGTCCTCTCCCTCCTGCTGCAGGATCGCTGCAGACGTTTCTATTGATTTTCACTGGACTTAGAGCCTCACCTTTTTCTCTAATCATCCCATAATGGCTTTAGCATGAACAATCAGGTACAAATCGCCATAAATCTGCCCAGCCTCATTCCACCTACCTTCCACTCCCTTATCTTCTCTTTCCATTTCCCTGGCTGTTATTATCTCTCTCTCCCCTTTCTCACCACCTCTCCCATCTTCAGGCCAACCAGTGTTTCTCATGAGCTGACCCAGAGCTAAGGAAACCCTCCTCCCCCCCCTCCCCTGGTGATTTTAGATGGAGGCTCCACCCAAGGAAGAAGCCTGATGATTTGTCCATGTCCGTCTCTGCTGGTGACTGTAATTCACTTTACAGTTGCTTGTTCCTGGGGTGGTGGGAGGCTTGTGTGCCAGGGATGGGAAAGGAGGAGAAGCAGCAGTGAGTGGCGGAGACAGAATGTTGTGGAAGTGACTGCTCCCCCGTGACGATGCCTAGGGGAAGGTCTGGACTCCGGGCAGCCGATGCCTGGATTTTAAGTGAGCAACAGTCTTCCTGGAGTGACTTAGCTTTGTGCTGCCATTGGAAGAAAATTCTCTTTGCAGTCAGTTTAAATTGAAGGTCTGAACTGGCCACAGGATGGTGCCCACGTGATCAAGAAAACCGGATGGAAAAACCGGTGGAAAAAAGAATTTCCAAAGGACCCAACTGAGTCAGATTTGTACAAAGGACTCGGGGTGGCCATTGAAGGTTGCATGGCGCTTTGATGCAGAGGCCTTCAGAGGTGGCTTGAAGCTGGGCACTTCTCCCTGAGGGAAAAATTGGCATTTAGATTATAAAATGCCCGTGGTGGTGACGAACTGGACACGTCCTCCTCGTGGCCATCTTGACTGTGAGTGGACTAGCTGCCTGGCCTGGCTTCGGAAGGCCCGACAGTCACACTCCCATCTTGGCACATCCTGGGGTCACTCCTGTAGAGTTAGGGCCAATTGTTTTGGGGCACACGGTGGATATGAGGGAGGCAAATTCTCTGTGTGTTTCTCTACTACCAACTCTGGCTGCTTCATCTTGCTGGGCTTCAGTGTGTTCAGTACTGAGGACTGAACCCAAGGCCTTCCTACTGGGCTGTATCCAGTAGCAATTAAAAAAAAAATTACAGTTTTCAGATAGTATACTATATTGCTAAATTAACTAGCATGAACTGGAATTTGGGATTCTCCTGCCTCAGCTTCCCAGAGTGCTGGGGTTATGTTTTGTTATTAAAGTGGACAGGACACTTCTGTCTGAAGTGTTGGGATACAGGGGAAAGGGTGAGACCCCGAGGCTGGGGGAGAGGTGCCTGAATAGCACACTGAGGGGCGCGTCCCTGGAGGTGATCAGTTCCTGGGGGAGTTCCCTGCAGCAGGAGCCAAAGGTCCTGAGCATGGCCTTGCTAGTGCTTGGGTAATGAATGTCCCTCTGCTTGCAGAGGCTCCGCCAGGGTGGGGAGCTCTGCCCCCACTCCTGGCGACACCAGATTATCATTCCAGTGCTCGCCCGCGCTGAGCCCTTTCCGTGACTAAGATAAAACTTCCCTTGTCACCAAAGGGGCTCCCTGTCCCCAGGTTTCCTCAGCCCGTGGGTTGGGGTGGGGTTTGGAGGTGGCTCAAGAGTCACTTTTTCTAGAGGCCCTGGTGTGGCCTGTAGTAAATGGAGATTGATTGCATGTTATTTTTCCTCTTGCTAATGTAATCCATTAGCCCGGCACATGCATAATCAGTTTAGAGCACAGTTAACTGGATGTAATCGAGTTCTTTACTGTCTGCTAGAGAAACCGCTCCAGATGCGGCTGACCTGGGGAGGGCACAGGGCTTCTCACTCACAGCCCGCCTCACACAGCCCGACCTGCCTCCCGCCTTCCACACCCTGTCCGGCTCCGTGGCTAATTGCTCATGTTTGGCCAGGGAGACCTCCAAGTTACTTTCTGTTGCACCCAGGGAAGAGGCGTCCTGAAGGCTTCTTGCCTTACCCCTTTCAGCAGAGGCCACCTCCCCTCCTCTCCCTATCCCCATGAACCCCCCCACCCCTTCTCTCTTCTTCCCTTCCCTTCATGTTGAAAAAGACAAAGCTTTGGCCTCAGAAGACGGAAATACTGGTGCGGCTTTCCGGTTTGTCATTTTACCACACTGCGGCGCAGCATCACTGCCCTTGGTGCCTTAAATCCTTTTACAGGTTGTTCTTCCCTCATCTGAAAATCCAAACTCTGAAACTTTCTCAAGTACTGACACAAACCCACAGGTGGAAAACTCTGTGCAATGCATCATGATCTAAACACTGGCTCTGCAGCCACAGTGCAGACACACGTCTGTGATCGCAGCCCCTCTGGAGGCTGAGGTGAGGGACTGCATTCAAAGCCAGAGTGGGCAATTTAATTTGGCCTTGTATCCAAATCAAAAAATAAAAAGGGCTGGGGCTGTAGCCCAGTGATAGAGCATTCTTGGTTTCCATCCCCAGGACCACAAAATCAAACCAAAGCATCAGGGCCCTACAAATATTCTATAAAAATTATCTTCAGACTATGTAGAAGGTGTGTATGAAACAAACTTATTTTGATTTTAGATCTGGATCCCATCTCCAGGATACTCATTATGTACATGGAGATAGTCCAGAGTCAGAATAAAAATTCTAATATCCCAGCTCTTCAAGGTGCTGCACTTTTCAGATGAGGGATTCCCTCCCTACATGTAGGTTGTTGTGTTAGGACTGGAAGCACACAAAGTGATCATCCAGACCCCAGAGGGATGGCTAATCTGCAAAAGCCTACTATTATTTCTGTTGCCTAAAATTGTTTAGTTTTGATTATTGCAGGATACCAGTTTTTAAAATGAGAATGATAATCACGTAGTCTTCCTCCCCACTTCCTGGGAGAAGAGGGGGTCGGCCAGAGAGCCAAAGCATCAGATGGAAGTCTGTTTCCGGGGACCCTGGGGGGCTTGTGCAGTGTGCTCTTGATGGAATTCCGAGGGGCGTCTTTTGGCTGTGCTCCAGCCGTGGGGTCACACACCCTCCTCCTGGGTCCTGCCCTGCGGGTACTGAGCACCAGGGCTCCAGGCCAGCTTTGAAACCGGACTGTAGGCTTCTGCATCTAGGGACTGGACTGGGGTGGGAAGGTTGTCAAGGGGAATGGACATGTCTCCCAGCAGGACTGAGCTCCGAGACTTCAGTTCCACCTCTTTCTGTGCCCACGCATAGTCTCTTCCTGTCTTGCCATCCCTTCCGCCCAGAGATGTGGAGTGCCCTCACCTGTCTCGATGGGGGGAAGAGCTGGCAGTGGCCCATGCCTCCCCCACCTGCACTCTCTTCTGAGGTCAGCTTAGGAGAGATTGTGGGTCTGTGGGCCCTGGGCTGTTGGCCGTGCCTTCATGGCTGTGTGGCATCAGTCATGAGCGGAGATTTGTGGTCTTTTCAGCTCAGGGGAGGGCTGCAGCAGGGCCCTTGGAAATCCATGCACACCTGTCAACTATCAGTCTGGTTTTCCCTTTGATGTCTTTCTTCACCTGTGAGTCGTTGGAATGGAAATCCATCACCTTTAGCAGATAGATTAAGACCCCACCAGGGTCCATTACTCAAACAGTTCCCAGCTGAGGTGTCTTTGATTAGGCCAAGACCCAAGGTTGCGTGGTCCTCTTAAATTATCCACCAAGAGGCTTGTCTGCCACGTGTGAGTCTGGGCCGTGTGAGAGCTGCCCTGGGCCAGCGAGGCGAGCAGCTCGGAGCCAGTGTCTGAGCCACCTTTACTTGGCTTAGCATAGGCGCCGGAGCAAGGCACTGATTTATTAAAATACACACAGGGCCACGTTCTGCAGACCGTAGACATTTTACTCCGCTGTCCTCCGAGGAGCCCACTGTGCAGAAGGAGGTAAGAGGCTCACTACAGGACTCTGCATTACTTATTTAAACACCTTCTCACTTCTTCCCTGATACATCAGAGGCTCACCGGGGCCCACTCTCCCAGCAGGGCCATAAAATTGCTGGATCGTAGATGGACAAGTGAAGGCAGCGAATATTCAGAAGATGATTTGGTTTGAAATCTGCGTTCTTCTCCTTAATGGGTGCACCGTGAGGTCAGGTGGGGGGGGAGGCTGCAGCCTTTGTCTTGTTCTGATAGGTAAGAGTGGAAATCCTCTGGGGAGTCCCCTCCTCCAGTCGTCCCCCTTCCACTGTGCCCTTCACCCCCAGGTGGATTGCACAGGTGTCACTCGGTTTCCATCGTAGCCTGAGCCAGATTTCTTCCAGCCTTGTTTTCTCATTAGCTGGACTCGTGTGTGTGTTTCAAGTGCACTGTTCTGCTGCCTTCTTCCTCTGCTTTGGTGCCTTCAACCCAAAATGAAAGGGAGGAAGCTTTTCCCAAGGTGACTTAGAAGGTGTGAAAGGCCTGGTGTGTCTGTAACTTTTAGCACATTGAGCCTCTGCTTTCTCCAGAGCGGCTGGGGCTCTTAAGTCCCATTTCTCTCACTGACTGGTTAGGGCGTCTTGCCAACCTCTCAGGCTGTGTGAAGTTGGTACCTTATGGGGGAGGTCCCATGCCTTTCTGTGTGTCACAGGTGTCCTGCCCACCACAGGTGTCATTTCATCCATCCAGCTGAGGGCTGTGGGTGCAGGTGCTGGCCAGTCATGCTGGCTGTGGCCTGGCGCACGCCCTCAGGTCAGGAAGGTAGGGATGGTGTTACCTTTTGACTCTGCACCTCAGACACCACATAATGGAAGGGAAATTGTGTTAGATGTTATTTTTAAGAGTCTTGTACTTAATGTGCCACTTGCTGAAAAACCAGTTCTGCAACCATTAACCAGAGACCTTCTCTTCTTTTTTTTCTAAATGCAAAGTATGTTTGTTCTCTTTCTTTCCCTCCCTTCCCCTCAATCCTTTCATAGATAGTAAAACACAGATTAGACCTTGTGAGAATATGATTGTGTTCTTAGTTAATTTGTACATAGTTGGCATCCCGTGTTTAAGTGTAAGCCAATAAAATGTGGCTTGCTTATTTTTGATGGCCCAGGTAATACGAGTAGTACTTGTTCACTGAACACCCAGGATAAGAGATGACTGTCGACCTAAGAGTACCACACAGTGATGAAGTTCTGCTTCATCTTTTTCTGTGTGACACAAGCACCTTATAAAACTGAATGATACTGTGTATAATTACATCCAAAACCTCTTAAAAATATCTTTGTGTGCTTTTTCAATAACAGTTAAATTGAAAGGCTTTTTCTACTCTGACCTCACTCTCCCAGACCAAGCCACTGTTATATTTCGTTTGTATTCTTCTGGGCTTTTCTGTGTGCTGCTGTAAAAATGTGTGTGCATTTATAAGAGTGTGAGGGTGCGTGTGTGTGCATGTGCACAGGTGTACTGTACACTTAGAACTCTCATGGATGCATGCTGTATGTTCAGCTTTGTCACGTAATTTTTATCATGAGAACCATGTTAGGTCAGCACGTACAGTATAGATCTGGATTATTCTTTTTTAACGGCCATGTAGTATTCTGTGCATGAACTTGCTGTCTGATGTACATTGACATTATTTTCACTGTTTGGCAGTTACAGATAACAAGTTCGGAAACAATGTCCTGCTGTCGTGGGAAGGGTGACGGTGCTGCACACTGGTCTTTGAGAGGAGTGTCTTCCATTCCCCTCTGCAGATGATGCTCAGGCCCACACAGTGGCCAGTGCCATATTGTTGTCTCCTAAGTCATTAGAGAGACATGGGTCTGACACGAACATTTTAGATTATTAGATTAGGTGAGCCTTTTCTCCTGGTATTGATTTGCCATTGGCATTTTTGGTGGCTTTCCTGTTTATAACCTTTTTCTTTTAATGTCTTTGGTTTCTTCCTTTTTCTAAACCTTGTTTATCCGAGAGCCTGGAATTCTTGATGCCCTGTGCATGCTGCAATAGTTACTTCTGGTCTTTCACCATCTTTGGTTTTGCTTACCAAAATATTGTGATGGATACTTTACCTTTTATGAAGTTGAGTTTATCTATCTATGTAGTTCTAACTTTTCTTTTTGCTTTCTCTGACTTTCTCTTTGCTAAGACTTATCTATCATTTATTAGCTCTTTTATGTACACTAACTGCTTCAATCTCTATTATTTTTCCTCATTTCAAGTGAAGACCTTGAAGTGCAGAGGAGTTAAAAGCCACTGGATCAGGAACATCCTAGGAGACTTACAATATTCAGTCAGGTGACACTGCTTCACTGATTTCTTCAGCAACACCCTCCCAGTGCCTTTTATCCATGAGGAGTCTTATTTTGTGTATAGGAGGCTGAGGCAAGAGGATCGTCAAGTTCAGGGCCAGCCTGGGCAACATAGCCAGACTCTCTCTACAAACATAGTTTATAGGGCCTTAACTCAGTCTCTAGTTCAGCTAACATATACACACACACACAGAGCAGCAAACTTTATCAGAGGGATGGAGAGGAAGAAGAGGCAAAAAGCCAGCTCTCTCTTCGGACATTTCAGTCCTTGGGGTATTAGGTGTTGGCCTGTCTCTTCCCTTTTCTTGTCTCTCTGGCATATTACCCCCACAGCGGAGATTTTGAACTTGCTGCCTCCATCACACCCTCTGGGATGGGAGATTTTCTAAGAGAAGCAGGGCTTTGGACAGGGACCAGGTTGTGTTCTGGTACCAGACAGAACTGTGGATCCCACTGTTCACCTTTTAGAAGAGCCTGGGCGCAGATCCCAAGTCGTGGACACTCTTTCCCGGGTGCTTCATCACAGTGTGTGGAGGTGGTGGCCAGGCCTCTGGTTTTCCTGCAGTTCTCAGGGGCTGCGCAGGTCCTTCCTGGATTCCAGAGCTCTACGCTAGGCCCCGAGCTGAGGAGTCAGGGGGTCTAATTGTGAGCACTCTGCTAACCATTGCTTTGTTGGAATATTTGAAAGCCACCTGTCCTGTCCTCAAGCTAAAATGCCGGGGATCTGGGGGGAGAAAAGTCTCCAACTTTGAGCTCCTTCCACCCCACCCCTACCTGGGGGAATTCTTTGTGCCAGGATACCTGCCTCCTTAGGGGTGACCTGTGGCCCTCGGGGGGATTTTGCTGCCAGTAGTTTGTTACATTCAGAGTCACTATGTCTCAGGCCGGTTCTCAGCAAACCCAGGCAGCAGCAGAGCCCTCGTGCAGGTGCTGCATGGGGGCAAAGGCATGAGCCCAATTTTGAATCCTTTCAACTTGCTGACGACTTGGACTCAAAGGGCAAATTTGAATACATATAGTTCCAACAGGTGTTTCTGGTTTTTTGTTTTGAAAGGGAAATTGTAAGGGAACAATTGGGCATTGTCAAGAACATTGTCAGGAAAAGGCAAGAGTTTTTAAATAATTACATAATACACCTGAACCGTGTTCTTTATTCTGTTTTAAACATAACTTGAAACTATAAATACTAGTTAAGTGTAGGTTGGGAAAGGCTGTTCAGATGAAAACCATTTTGGTGTAGTATTAAGTAATTTTATACTTCAATAAAATTAGATTTCCAGCGCTTTTTTTCCTATATGCGTGGAAGCAACCAGGATGTCAGGAAAGCTTGAACTGTTTAATGACCCACATTCTGTCACTTGCCAAAGAGATAGAGATGACTGAAGCCAGCAAGGTGGGCATGGGGACCCCTGAGTGGAGATGCTCCTGCAGGGCCCTCAGGCTGAGCTGCCTACTGTAGCAGATAAAAATGTGGAGCGTGTAGTTACAGTGTAAATTTCAGATGAGTTCAGTGTAGGTCCCATAAAACACACATACTTATCTGAAATCCATATTTTAGTGAGCACCCTGTATTTTATTTAATCTGTCTTTAAAGGGTAAACAAATTTTTTCAAAGTGTCCCACAGGCCAGGAGTCCAGAAAAGATAAGTGAAAAACTTCTCCTGGCCCCAGCCCAGGAGTTCTCCACAAAAAAGGAAAATTACAAACACCTTTAATGATGATTTCCAGTTTTTGTTATTTATGGAAAACTGTCATATTAGATTTTCACATTTTCTACATGGGATAAAATGGTATTTTCTTGTCACGGACCCTGAAAATTTCTCCGGGGCTATTCAGTTTCACTGCTCAATAATTTCCCCCCATTATTTCCCATTATCGAGATGCCTTTCAGGAGGGGCCTGGTGGGATCCTCAGTTCTGTCTTCCATGGCCTTGCCAACCCCCGGCCCCTTCCTGCAGTGGTTAGGTGGACTCCTGAGCACTGGTGTCCGTGGGGGATCCGGTTCTCGCAGCGCACATTTTGCTGGGAAGCAGCACAGAGTAGAATTGGACTGGGGCTGCTCATCAGGAATGATTAGGGAACCTTCTCTAGGGCCTGTGTCCTCTGCCTGGAGAAGGTCGAAAGTGTCTGTCTCCCGGTGTGTTTGATTTGTGCCTCTTAATGAGCAGGCCAGGTGCCCGGACCGGGATGGGCCTCCACAGCGCTTCTGGGCTTTTAGGTCACCAGTTGTTCAGATGTTTTCTCTGCCAGGACGGCCTGTGCACTGGGATGCTGGCAGGGACTGCTCGTCTCCACTGGCCCTTTGGCGTCCATCGGCCTCCTCTTGGGAACTGTTAGACCTTTGCATCTACTTCTGAGCGGGCCTCTGTGGCTTCCTCAGGTCACACCTGGCTCAGGTTCTGTGATGGAAAGGGCCCTCACCTGTCCCTGGATCGGCCGTGCCACTGGGCCACGCCTTATCCTGTGGCTCCCAAGCTCATCAGACCCCAGGGTCTCCCTGACTGTTTCCGGGTGGGGCCTCCAGGAAACAAATAATTGGGAAAGAAATGTCTTCCCATGGTCTGCGCTGCTCCCCGAGCACCATCTTGGTTCCAAGCCGTGGAATAGGATTTGTGTGGCCTGGGCTCCTTGGTCTGTAGCCTGTTTTCTAAAAGCCTTTTGTGTTCGGGAACTCTTTGTTGGCCGCGTGTACTGTGAGGATGAGTCGCTGCCCATGTGCACTTTCTGTGGTGGGCACCCTAGCCCTGAGCGATCTGTTTCCTGGCTTCCTTTGCCATTGATGTGGACCCTGCTGTGGCTGGAAGACGCACCAGTGTCAGGTGCATGAGTTTCTGGGTCCTGCGCTGCGCTTTTACTCAGAGCTGGAAACAAGTTGTACCTGCGAAGACTGGGACCTTCCTTCCCTTCCCCTTTCTTCAGCCAAACCTTAGAAAGATTACATAGCTGATTACAGTATGGTGATGCGGGAGGTCCTCTGAGCAGGAAGGGGACAGAATCGCAGACAGTCTCAGGGCTTTTCAGACGTGGTTCTGTCCCTCTGGTTTTCACACAGTTGTTGGTTTCACCTGGTTGTGACTGGCTGCAGGACCGTGGTGCACACCTGTGGAGCTCACTTGGCTCAGGGCCTGCTTGTACCTGGTAGATGCATTCTGGGGCCTTGGGCAGAAAGGACTGACCAGGTCAGGTGTTGGGGCTTGTTCCACGTCTCCTTTGGTCCTTCCAGGTGCTCGGGAGGGAGCCATGGGGCCATGGTGGCCCTGCGGAAGGGCTCCTGAAGACCTGAAGGTGCCCTGACTTTGTTCATGGTGGGGACTGTCCAGCAGAAAGGGCTCCTCTGGGTTCAGAACTGTCCTGCGGATTGTAACAGGGCTCAGTGGAGTCGAGTGCTTTGTTTCCAAGTCCTGTATAACCTGATGATTGTCATGTGTCCCAGAAGCTTCTCTGAGCAGCATCAGGCAGTTCCCTCTGCCGAAAGCACACTGTGTTTTGTTTTGGGAGAGGGACGTGTGTCCTCCAGAGGCTCATGTCTGGTGGGGAGTCTGTTGCTGGAGCCGTTTCGGTGCAGTCTTCCCAGAATGTGCTGTGCCTTCCCAGCGTGTCTCCTCTCCACTCGCCTCCCCCCTACTTTCTAAAATAATTAAAGATAGAGGAGCTCGGGGCACATTCCTTGACTCTTCTCGCTGGCCCAGCCAAGTGGCGTTGGTCCCGGGACCGAGATTTCCTCGCTGTCCTAGACATGAGTCAGCGAGGGTGACTCTGGAGCCAGCTGTGGCTTAGGAAGCACCGTGGGAGTGATTTGGCCGGATCCCCCTGTTTGTGGGTGTTTGTTCACTTTCTGCTTCTCGGATCAAGCTCTGGCCATTTTATTTCTTTACCCAGACTTGGTCTCCATTAGCGATGGCTGCAGCTGTCCACGTAGGAAAGCCAGCCCGCTTCTCCAGGGACCCAAGTCCTGACCTCTGTCCAGTCTTGTCGTGTTGTGTTCTCCTTTGAATTCTTCGGACACTGCCCTGTACTCCCCTGTTGTTCTGCTGCTGTTCATGGCTCTTCACGCTTCAGCTTGGGCATCTGCTGGTTTGCCTCGATTCTTTCCTATGTCGCCAACTTTCCTTTCGGGTGTCCCAGCTCCCCAAAGACCCCGGAAGTTCTCGGGACACTCCCCCTGTCTTCCCACCCCCTCCCCATACTCTCCACACTCCCTGCTCTTCATGGAGTGTGACATTGTAGAGCCTCACCTGAAGAGGCTTCTGACAGCAGTGACAAAGCCCGAGTCCAGCGGGGGGAGACTAATTACACAGCTAATTAATCCAACAGATGTCATTTTAAATGTGCGTTTCTTCTGTGATTTGGCTGCACATGTCCCAAATTGCTGAGACGGGCTCTCGGGCCTGTTGGAAACTGTCTGTTCCATCAGACTTGAAGATCCTGGCCTTGTTTAGGCTCCACTGACCCATCCTTGGTTTTCCAGAAATTCCTCTCCAGCGCTGTGTGCATGTCTACTTTCTGTGCGCTAAACACACGTCATGCTATTTGTCACCAGGCTGGCTTCTGCTTAGTAGCGGTGTGTCTGACCCCGGCTGGTGGGAGCCTCTGAGAACGATGGGGCGCTTCTGCAGGTCCCAGGGCGCCATCGGTTCTGAGTACAACTGTGGAGGAGATGGAGCCCGTGCATGACAGGTTGTATTCCCTGCTCTCCCTGCTGTCATCCTGTCTTCACTGGAAGCAAGTTTGTGAAGAAAGTAGTTGAGGAGTGTTTCAGAGGTGCCTTTGACTGCCACAGTTAGGAAGAGGATGCCAGTGGTGTGTTAGTGACGGTGAACAGCTCCCTCCTACCTGGGACAGAAAGCTTCTTGGAGACAGAGGAGAAGGGTGGGGAGCAGGAGGAGGTGGCGCTGGGGTGGCTTCCTGTGCCGTGTGGACTGAACCAAGCGATGGGTAAGCACCAGTCCGTGCAGAGCGGCTCAGGTCTGCCTGTGCCTGGGACACCATTGGTCCTCTGGGCTTGGCGGCCTCTGCCCCAGGCTGCAGTGACCAGGTTGTCTCGGGCCAGCTACTCCTCTGTGCCCTCAGTCACCTCTACCTGGAGTGAGCTTGTGATCTCTCTCCCTGCGTGAGGAAGTGACATTTCCCCATTGAGGTCACTGATGGCCTTAGTACTGCCATGTCTGCTGTCCACGGTCTAGTCCCTCATGACCTTCTCCCCAGAGTTTCCCTTCTGTTACCAGACAGTAGTAGGCAGTGGGAACCCCCAAGGCATGGCCAGCCCCCCTTTTAACCTAGAGCCTCCCTAAGTCACCAGTGGGTTCAGCGCCGGTACCTTGTGATGAGACCCGAGGCTTTGTCCCCAGCCCTGGCTGTTCCCTGTATCCAGCCCCTTGCTGGCAGTTTGCCTTGGAATTGTCTAATATTGACTTCTCAGCTTAGCATGGCCCGGAGAGGACCCTGAATGCACACAGCCACTCAGCTGCTTCCTCTCCTGGACCCCTCATCTCAGTCAGGCCCCACCGACCTGGGTCTACCACTTGCTGGAACCCAGCGGCTACAAACGCTGAGCCGTGGGTGGCTCTTTGCTGCCCGGCAGCCAGTCTGTCAACTCTGTCCTATCAGCTCTGCCTTAGAGGCTGGTTTCAGACACCCTCCCCTGCAGGCCCGTCTCCCTTCACTGTTCAGATCTCCCCCGCTTTTACTCTCCTCCTCTACAACCCCTCGGAAGTGATTTTATAGAGAGGAAGATCAGGCTATGCCACGCCCTTGCAGAGACCCGACAGTGGCGCACCATCCCATTTACGATAAAAGCCAGATGCTGTGCTGTGGTTTACAAACCTCTTTGCGATCTGCACTCCTCCCACCATGCTGACCTCATTTCTAATCCTCGCCCCTTCACCTAACACACATTAGCCACACTGGCTTTCTTACTGTTCGGTGTGTTGAGTTTGTACCAGCCACAGGGCCTTTGCACCTGGTGCTGTACTATGTGGAATCCACTTTTCTGACCTTGACATTCAGCTCAGGTTATCGTAAGTCCTTAAAGAGGTATTGTCTTCTAACCCCTCACTCTCAAGTAGCTGCACTGTCACTTACCAGAATGTACTTCTGTACACTAATAGTTATTTTTGTTTGTTCATTTGCTTTGGTCTCCCAAGATTGCAAGGACCATAGATACCCTTTAATCATTGGGTCTCGAATGCTAACATGACGCCCAACAACAGCCCAGTTAAGTATTTACTAACGGCACCTGCAGCATGAGCCCTGGTTGCTCCCCTGCCCTCCAGTCTGGCCCAGCAGCCCCGTCTCAGCACCTGATATTTCCTCATTCGATGTCCAATAAGAGACATTGGGATAAACTGGACGTTATGTGTGCTCCAGGGCATCCCAGAGCTGTCTGCTGCATGTCTCGATCCTGACTCTTATGCAGAGCTCTGCTACTGTAATGGCTGCTGAGAAACAGCCCTGCAAGATGGGTCAGCTTGTGCCAGAGAACCTTGAAAATGCCCACCTGTGGCTGACCTTGGCTCGCTCCCCTAGGATCCTGCCCCCCCATCTCGGGACCCTCTGCCCCTGTGGTTCTTGGTATAGTTCATATTCTGGTGGTCTTCTTCCACCACTCGTGTGTGACCCTCACAAAATCTGTTCACTCTCATGCAGCGTTGAGTCCTGGCGTCTCCAGCATGTTAGTGGACTTGCCAGCAAGCGGCCCCTGAAGGCTGGATTTTAAGAGGTGAAGTGTCTCATTTGTGTTTTGTGCTGGAGATAGAACCCAGGGCCTTCACACTGAGCTATATGCCTGGCCTTTTTAATATTTTATTTTGAGACAGGCTCTAGCTGTGTTGCCAGGGCTGGGCTTGAACCTGTCTTCCTGCCTCAGCTTCCCAGGGAGCAGGGATTATAAGCAGGCACCACTGTGCCCAGCTAGACGCTGAAATCTTAAACCTGGAAATTTAAAGATTAGCTTCCATATGCTCCTGTAGAGCAGCGAGGATGAACCTTTTCTGACTTTCAGCGATACAAACAACACACTGTGGCACCGGGCTGGAAGTTCACCGCCACTAGCAGAGCATCTCCTCTGCTCTGCCTGTTTGCTCCTCCCGGGACAGGTGCCTGTCTCTAAATGATGCTTCCTAATCCTGCATCTGGCTACTCTTGGGAGCGGATCATAGTCCCAGCGTCAGGGAAGCCATACCTTGTTTTTCCCTGTGCCCCGTATCCAGGCCACACCTCCCTCTGGGCGCTTTCTGGGTGCAGAATGTGCTGGTTCTCTGGGCAGTGGCTTTGAGACTTTGTTGCCTCTCCCACCTGGCAGTGATATTTTGTATATGTGCTTGAAACAAATGGTGCACAAAATGATTTCATCCCTGCTCTGTGTCTGCGGTTGGATACTTTGTGTTCCACCCCAGTGTGTGCGTGTGCGTGTGCGTGTGTGCGCGTGCGTGTGTGCGTGTGTGTGTGTGTGTGTGTGTGTGTGTGTGTGTGTGCCAGTGGATTCCAGGATCCCCTCAGGGGAGCTTTACAGAGAGGTGCCCGCCCAGCCCAGCCCTCCAGGTCTGCTTTTGCTTGCTGCAGGGCCTTACCGATTTGCTAATGGGTCCTAATGTCATTTGTACAAAACCTTGCCACGTAGGATGCAGAGAGTGAGTGTGGCGTCTGAGCCGCCGCCACTGCGAGCACACTTGCTGTCCGGTGGACAGGGAGGCGGGGAGGGAGAGACAAGGGGGGCTGGAGGTTGGGAAGCTTTGAAGACAGTCCTCACGTAGTTGGGAGAGCTGCACAGAGCTAGGCAGAGGACAAAGACGCGTTTGTCCTGCTGTGTACCGAACCCGCTGCTATCTTCCTAATCTGAGCGCAGTACCCAGTGCTTGCCCTCTTCCCCTCATGCCTGTGTCGTTAACAGAACCTTGAAGTCCTCGGTGAGCCAAGAGTTCCTCTGGAGTTTCGGCCTGTTCAGTGTTTTGCTGGTAAGGAAGCCTGGTCTAATATTCTGTTAAAATAGTGAAAATGCTACCCAGTGAAAACCCAATAAATGATTATTAAACTATAGCGCATGCCGAAGTGTTCGAAGAAAGGTGGAAAGTATGGATGGCTGCCCTTGGCATGGAAAGCAACAGCATGAGGAGCCCAATAGCTGGGTGAGGACAGGGAGAGATGTCCCGCAAAGTGTTACTTTTGACCTCCCGATGGTATCAGTGGCATTGACAGTGGAGATGTGTCTAATATGTGGTTTTCTTTTTCAAATCTTCTCTACTTGTGAAAATTTTCATAATATGAAACGTAACTGATGGTTATGTCCCCCCGCCAGGTGCACAACACAGGGACTTTGTGTTTGATGTGAGCCCCGAGCCCTGCATCCTCCCCTCTCCCACCTTCAGGTCACACATGCACTGTCATCTCTCGAGTCTGCACACACTGGGCCCGGATGCGTTATTCCTATTTCTACGAACAAGGGTGTACATTTCCTGGAAGCGGCGACAATTAGGAGCCCCACACACCTCCAGGAAGTACAGTGGCAGGAGGCTGGTTGTTCTTGGCCCTTCAAGAGGCATTTAGATGCCAGTGTCCCAGCCCAAATCTCACTTACGTCTAATTTTGGTAGGATAAGTGAAATCTGGGTGTGTTGGTGCTTGCCAGGAGGTTCTGTTTTAGTTTTGCTACTTCTTAAATAAATAGCAGCAACGTCTTGGCTGCTGGAAAGATGTCTGGCTGTCTGCTCTGTGCCGGGCAGTTGGGAAGTCGGTAGAGGGTGCAAAATGACAATACAGCACCATCTCACAGGGACCTGGGGAATTCCTGGGGTTTTAAGGAGAGAGGAGTTTCCTGATATGGGGCTTGTGGGACACACATCACTTAACTCCGCAGTGTTCATTGTCTGTAATGGGCTGCTAGAACCACCTGCCCAGTAGGCCTGCTGAATTAGTCAAATGAGATAATACGTGGAATGTGTCCACCGTGGAGTCAGTGAATGGCACAAAACATGTATATTGTCTTATGTAGTTGGCATAACTGATGTTATTTTATGGTTTGGTTTCATTAGCTCTGACTTGACATACTCTTGGTTTGGAGGACAGACCAGTGGAGATTTTTTTTAAGGTATGAGAGAAGGAATTTCCTTTAAGAAAAACGTGACTGATGTTTATTGAAATGACTTTGAGCAGGTAATTTTTTTTTTTTTTTTTTTAGGTTTTTTGAGACAGGGTCTCACTTTGTGGTTCAGGCTGGCCCTGGGCTCAGCCTCAAACACACATCCCAGCAATCCTCCTGCCTCTGCCTCCCGAGTGCTGGGATTACAGGCGTGAGCCACCACGCCCGGCACTGTGGTATGTGGTACTGGTTACTGCTGGGCGTGAGTCTCCACGCCCAGTATGGTATGTGGTTACCGGGGAATTGAACCCGGGCCCTTGCGCTTACAAGACAGGCGCTGGAACCACTGAGCTAACTCCCCGGCCTGAACAGGTAATTTAACCTGGCTGAATTGTGACAGCCCTGTGTGAAGGACAAGGAGGTTGATCACATCTCTAAATTTCTTTTAAGCACTTAGAGTATATCTTTGTGGGACTTTTTAAAAGAGAGGTACTTTTGTCTCTTCCTTCAGTCATAGGGCAAGGCAAGAAGGAGAGTACATTTAAAAATTAGAAAATCATCCAAGTCCAGGTTTATTTTTGCTACAAGTTGTTCAGCCCCTTCTCTGAGAAGTACTGGCCACCATGAAGTTACTTCTTTTTTAGGGGTGTTACTGGGATCAAACTCAGGACCTTGCACTTGGGAGGCAGGTACAGTGCCACTGAGCTAAATCCTCAGCCCTAAAGTTACTTTTATAGCTACAGTTTTATAACACTGCGCGACGTAACCTGGAGTATCACAGATGTATATTTTGTTTTATTTCTAAACAAATTCCTGGCAAGCATCACCCTAGCCATATTTTCCTTATTTGACCAAAATTAGTTTTAAGTAAAAATTTAGGCTCAGAAATAGGTGTGGAGTACACAGCACAAGGAGGACCACATTACTTATTTTTTTTAAATAAAAACTATTCCTTATGTATATATTTTAAGGTTAAAGCTAATATATATTCACTCTAAAAAAAAGTAAAACGAGACAAAATTTAAAAAGCATCGAAATTGTCATACAGACTTATATAGTATAAAGGGCAAAGACTGAACGAAGAAAACTGAACTCTGATGAGAGGCAGAGCGCATGTGCCCTGGCCTCTTCTCAGGCCCTGCGCTGTTTTGCGCTGGGTCTGCACGCGCTCTGCCCTGTGTCTCTCACCGGGTCTCACCAGAGAGTCTCTCTGCCCTTGATACGGCTGCGTGGGGAGCGCTGCACGGCGGCTGGCCGCACCTCACCAGAGAGGTTTCATCTGCACCGAACAACTCTGGTGTGGTGACATGGGCGACTGCACATGGCCTAGGCGTCTTCCTGTTTACATCTGCGCCCCGCTTATGGCTGCTCCGCCAGTCACAGGCTCCGCTCACCTTAGCAGGCACCTGCCTTCAAGGATGCAAAAACGGTTTCCATGGGAACCCTTTGTCGCTCTATTCCAGGTATTCCCAAATTTTTCTTCAGCTGAAACTTCCTCTCCTCTCCGATCCCCTCCTCCCTTCCCTCGCTGTCTTTTTCCTTACCCTCTCTCGCTTTTCCTCCTTTTTTCATAACTCGAGTTCCTCCTCACCCTACTTGTACAGTGGATGAATTTCGTTAGCTGCTTATGTCATCTCCCCCGCCCTCTTTCAAAAGCTGCTGTCCCCTCTGTTTTAATGAAATAACCCCTGAACCTGAATATATTTCTGATTCAGCAAGTGGGAGGAGCTGCTTCTTTCTTGATTGAGAAGAAGCTCGAAACACTCCTTTTTACTGTCTATGACAATGTACAAAGTAGGTGCGAGAGAAAACCCTCCCTGCGTCCATCGCCTGCCCGATGCGTGGATCATCGCGAGCAGATTTGGGAAGTGGAGCTGCTCTTTGCGGCTAGGAAGGTGTGTTCAGTGGGCAGGAGGAGGCCGGAGTTTGGTGCCTGTGATTCTGCCTCTGGGGGGGGATATAGAGGCTGTGTCCCCACCGTGTGTTCCACAGACACCTATGAGACTCGATGCAAATCAAGGGCAGTAACGTATTAAGGTTGCAAATTGGAACACAAATGAAGAAATGCAAAAGAAAGTTTTGCATAGCAACACTCATTTCCCATGTGGTAATTATCACTATCAAATAGGCTACTGTAATGTCCAGGATGTGGGGCGCGGCTCAATTATTACTCTGCACATCAGTTTTACATTTTATTGCTGTTACAGGCAAGACCTTTGCATTCTGGGCTCTGGCGTAAGTAATGAGTCTGCTGTTTGCTTTCGATGGAACCGTCACCATCCTTACTTTGGCAACCTCAGCCCATACCTTTGTTTTCTCCGGTTGGGTCGTGTGTTTTCCTCAATGCATCTCACTGTGGACATGGCTGGAAAAGTCCAGTGCGAGCTTTGTGTCCTACATGTCCAGCTTTGAGTTACCTCCCTCTTGTCCTCACCCTTAACTTTGGGGCATTCTTGTCATACCGTGAGCAGAGCGCCTCCTCCTGGTCCTTTTGGGTCCCAGGTCTCGGAGCCCTGAGCCTCTCTGCTGTCACAGAGCCTGCGTGCAGGTTGTGACCATGGACGCCTCCTGTTTTTCTCTTCTGAAATCTTACTTTTTTGTCTCTCTTCCTTCCAATCCTGAATAGCTTGGCAAAGTTGTTTTTTAATGTGTAGAAGAATTTTTAAAATGATTTTAAAATCAGATAGTATTTCTCTGCCTCGGGGTGATATAAAGAATGGCAGGTGGTTGTTCTTGTAAAGTGTAAATTTGTTATTTCTTTCCTCCTTCCCTCCCCCTCCCCCATCCCCTCTCTGTCCCCCATCCCTCCTTGGGGCATTGGGCAGCCCTGTGTCCCCCAGTATAGCTGCTGCCCCTGCGCAGCTCACGCCTGCTCTTCCCCACAGCTGACGAGGATTATATCAGCTTGGTTTAGCAGCCTCATTTTCTGCTCCCAGTGCACATGTTTTAATGTGTTTCAGTTAATGAGGTAGAAGAGAGAATGAGGTGTCACTGTTTATACACAGACAGCTTGTGCGGAGGCCCTGTCGCAGCCCGTGTGGCCTCGGGCGTCCTCGGGGAAGAAGTCCCACAGAGAAAGCCACCTCTTCAGAATCCAGGGCTTCATGGCAAAGGCAAATTAATGTTTATCTCTGTCCTAGAGAATGATTACAAAGCCATCAAGCTAGCATCCTTTCTCTTTTCTAGATGTGCCTGTGTCGTGATAAAAAACATTACCTGGCTTCGAGCTTGGGGTGTAGTTGAGAGTTAATCAAACAGCCCCTCAGCTTTTTCCAGTCCTGTCCCTTTCACCAGGCCCTCACCCCTAGAGGGACCCCTCCTGTAGTAAGTCGGTGACTCTGGATTATCACAAGGGACACCAACTTGAAGAGTCCAAGAAGAGTCCCACCTGCGTGTGGAATCCAGTGTCCAAAGTAAGCAGTAAGAATCCATGAAGCTGGGCGTGGTGGTGCACGCTGCAAGCCCTGTGCTCTGGAAGGCTGAGGCAGGAGGATTGCAAATTATAACCCAGCCTGGGCAGTTTAGTAACTTAGCAAGGCCTTGTCTGGAAAATGCAGTGCTTGAGCAGTAGCTCAGGATGAAGGTCTGGCATCGCACCCAACACAGGAATCGGTGTTGAATGTCCCATGGCCGGAGCAGTGTCCCTGATGAGCAAGGTAGAGGAGACTTCAGGGCTCCAATTGGATCACAGAACAGATCCTGCCCACTTTGGAGTCAGGGCCTAGAGGTTGGGGTCCTGTCAAACCGGGGGTGTGAGCACTGCCACCCCTTCTGCAGGCTCCCGAGGGAACAGTCAGAAGTGGGACCGTGTACATGGCATGGAAGGCAAGCAAGTCTTGCCCACCGGGCACGGGAAAGGGGGCCTGCACCCTGGGGGCCTCCAAGCCCTGCGTCCTCCCGGGCCCTCTCCTCTCCTCCCTTCCCTTTGCTGGCATCGGCTCCCTCTCCATCTCTGTACCAAGCGCCCTAAATGGTTAAACCTGTTGCCTGGCCCTGGCGCCATGCCAGCCCCACAGGGCACAGCAGGCTGGAGGCCCCCAGCGCTTCCCGGCTTCCCGAAGGCACAGCGGCCATGGGTTTCAGCGGGAATTAAACAATTACTGAGTCTTAGTCCTCCCCACCTTCCGTGGATTGACTCTATAAATTGTCAGCCTGTTGACATTTTAATGCGAATTATGTCATGTGGTATCCCCTTTGATTTCGACATGCCTCAGTTTGTAAATACATGAGCCACTCAAAGGCTTGTGGTTAGTGTACACTCCGGAGGCCTCGGGGTTTTTGGTGGGGAGCGAGCGCTGGAGAGCGCACAATGCTGGGAGCGTGCCTGGCGTGGAAAGCCTTTCCCAGTCACCCGGGCGGCTCGGAGGGCGCGGCTGGGAGGGCTGCTGCCCGCCCACGCCCTCCTCCCACCCCCAGACAGTCCAGGGTCCTGGGATGCCACCATCTCTGGGTTGTTTTTTTTTTAACAGTTCACTGATGGCTGCAGATGTCCCTGAGTCGCTGTGTGGCCCTGTTTCTCTTTTTTAACATGTGATGTCACTTCCCATGTCACTAGCACCCAGAGAACTGACATCCTAGATTCCAGGCCAAGCCAGGAGGCCGGGGGCATCGCTCAGAGCAGGGATTTCTCTGGCTATGTCTGCGGAATAATGAGAACAGGAGGTTCCTCAGGGAAAGGAGCCTAGGGTGAGAAGCTGAGGGAGAGGAAAGGTGAAAGGAGGGCTGACGTACTTCGGGAACTCAGCATGGTACAGCACACCTCGAGCTCTAGAAGGCTGAGGCAGGAGGGTTTCCGGTTGGAGCCCAGCCTGGCCAGTTTAGCACTTAGTGAGACCCTGTCTTGAGGTTGCTGAAGGTGGAGCACAGTGGAGAGGCCTTGGGGTTCAATTCTCAGGACAGATGGGGAGGAGACGTTCATGGGAGGAAGTGGAAGACTAGCTCTTTTGGGGGAGAATGAATAGAAACTTGGAGGTGCTGACTGCCCTGATGTTAAAGTCGGGGGAAAAGATATCTGAGGAGATGTTAAGAGGGAATATTTCAGCAAGAAGAGCTTAGAAGTCCTAGGCCACACCTGTCCCACAGCTCGATGCTCTGAGCCCGTTTTCTGCTTCTGATCTAGTTCGAGACTTTGCTTTAACGCGCGTGGTGCCTCGTGGGTCGGTCGCACTCGGAGAAGGGAGGCTGAGCCCATGTGGGGTCTGCTGAGTCGCGCGGAGAGGCGCTCACTGCCTAGATGCTGAGAGCTGGGCCCGGCGATGCACTGGGAGTGGAGAGTTGCTCTCTGCCTCGCACCCATGGCGCCTGCACGCGATCCTGCCTGTCTGAACACGGCATCTGCTGTGCCTGCTGTCGGCCTGGACTCTGACTAACTGACAGAAATATCCTGGGACCTTTAATGGCCATGGTGGGTAAGACTTGCTTCCCTTGTGCTGAGTAATTCCAGTTGCATGTGTGAATAATGCCCATGTTGGAGTAACCAGAGCTGTGCATCATATGAAAACAAGAGACCGGATTCTGTTGCTCAGAGAGACATGTCCAGTGAGAAAGCGCTGTGTAATGTCCACAAAGGGATGACGGAGTTTTTCCATGGATTCTGTGCTGTAGTGCATTGGTAAGGAGTTCTGAGACAGGCAAGGGTCGAGCAGTGAAGCTGCTGCATGCCCCTTCGTTTCCCTCTTCCATCAATTTATGTGGCTTGTATTACTTAGGAAGGGATAGCGTGACTGTGTGTGTGTGTATAAGAAGGGAAAGGAGGGAGGCCAAGGCAGGCGTGAGAAAATATACATTCCTTAAGAGCGCTGTTTAGTTGGTTACTATGAAAATTATATTCTGTCTCTCTGTCATCTAGTAGGAGTTTAACTATAACGGCATATGTGAAATAAAATGACAAACTCTTAGACTAATCATGGCCCATGAGAACATTACTCTTTGCTAATTAAAAAATGGCAATTGATAGATGTGTTTCAAAATTAAAATAGTCACTTCCAAGATATAAAGCTAGCCTTATATTTTTTAAAAAGTATATAATGGGGTCAGGGATTTAGCTCAGTGGTTCTGGCACCTGTCTTGCAAGCGCAAGGGCCCGGGTTCGATCCCCAGTAACCACATACAATACTGGGCATGGAGACTCACCGCAGCAGCAACCAGTGCCACAGACCACAGTGCCAGGCGTGGTGGCTCACGCCTGTAATGCCAGCACTCGGGAGACAGAGGCAGGAGGATTGCTGTGATGTGAGTTGGAGGCTGAGCACAGAGCCAGCCTGAACTACAAAGTCAGACCCTGTCTCAAAAAAAAAAAAAAAAAAAGGTGTATCATAAAAAGTCGCTGCAGCACTTAAGTAGGTCTCAAGTTACCTACTCCGTCTTCACTGTAGAGAACACGGTGGACCCCGGCTTACGAACTCAGTTGGTTTCCGAGGGCTCGTTGTAACTAAGTCAGTACAGTGAGATCAGAGGTTTACTTGGGTATACACTACGGATAACAAGTGGCGGATGGATCTTCCATTAACTTCTTTAAGCCAAGTCACTCTCATGTCGGGCTGGTTGTAACTTGCGGGTCCACTGTGAACTCCTGGGAGTTGACTCAGATCTAAAGCCTTTTTCAATAGAAAACACATGTGTGGTATGTGCTGTGTGACTTGTCTGGGTCAGAGAGTAGCAGCCTGTGTGCCCCCTTCATGCTTCGAGAACGTGAAACCCATGGCCGTTGCCTGTCATTGGCTGGTGACATTCCCAGCCCTCTTATGTAGTTGGTCGGCAGGACGGCTGCAAGATGTCGCCTTTTGTGTGTTCTCAGCCCATAAATGAGACAAATTCTGTGTGATTAGAAAGTCGAGGGTGGTGGTCACTTCATTTGCCTTCTCTCTGTCCCCTCCCTCATTCATTCTGTCCGAGTTAAGAGGTAATGCAGAGATCCAGGAACGGGCAGAGCACGTGTATGGGGGCTGCATTTTGGCAAAGCTGGCCAGTGTCCTCACCAGGCAAAGGCCACCCTTTCTCAACTAGATGGTGTCCATACCGGGCATCACTGCTGTCACCAGATGGTGCCTGTATCCTCTGAAACATTGTGGTACCCAGGGGAGGGGCTCTGGGAGTCTTCTGTTTATAGGGTTAAGGGCCTCAAGAATCTTTGTGCTGGATTTAGTTTGTTAATAATAATAATAATAATAATAATAATAATAATAAAGCCTGGTTAGCTAGTGAGGTGACAGAATAATTGACAGCTCTTGTCTCACGCTAGCTGAGCTGATTATGAAGCCACACAGGTGATGGGGTAAAGATCTTCAGAAGGGAGGAGAGCCAGTCTTGGGGCAGCGAGGGAAAACGGGTGGCAAATCACCATGTGGCGCACAGCTATGGCTTTGTGATAACTCCACGTCCTGCTTGTGCCGCCACCCTTGGTTACCTGCGCAGCAGCCAAAGCGCAGCCTATACAGTGTGCGCAGGTATCGGGCATCGACAGTTGGCACTGAGTGGGGAAGGGACTTGTGCGTCCTGTCCTCAGACCTTCTGTAACCACCCGACTGCTTGGGCAGACTTCAACCTTGCTGGTGGGGTCGCCTGGGTAAGATCCATCCCCACTCACCCCTAAAAGTGCATTTACATGAAGGGTAGGAGGAGTTGGGATTAAAATCCCATAGGAAAGAAGTGCCCTGAAGGAAGACAACCCAGGAGGTTAGTTTAATAAGAAGAGGGAGGAGGGGGAAGTTGGAGGGAGGTGGCGAATGTGCGAGAGCGAATGAGAAGGGTTCTGACAATTAACTAATTCTCCTTGCTCTAACCCGTGACAGAATTAATCACACATTAACACACTGACAGCAAAATTAATGTCATATGCAAATTAATAGTGCAGGCTTGGCATCCAACAGCCTGTTGGCTGCTTCAGGCTGGTGTTGTAGTTATAGCCACCCTGCCCATCAGCTCTCGTGGTGCCACCCCACCCTCCTGCTACCTCAAGGGACCAGGTCAGCTCTCGTCAAAGTGGCAGGAAGTGACCTGTGGACACCCAGTAGTGCAGTGGAGTCAGAAACAATACCAACCTTGGTTTGAAACACAGTTGGCTCTAATAATTTTATTTTTAATCATCACCATTTTTAATTGTGAAATAGATACATTTTATATACGTATCATGATCATACTTAACATTGACAATTTGTACCAGTGTGACATGACTTGATTCTTATTTTTTCCCCTTCCCCTACCTACCCTACAGCCCCTACCCGCTATATGCTTAAGCTTTATTTTCATTTTTTTATTACCATCACAATTTTTTTTCCTTCATTACTTATCCCTACCCCATTTCCCTTTGAATAGTTCATATTGTACAGTATCTAACATACATTTTAGAACTTATTTATGTGTTCAGTTTCTCATATCAGAGAAAAGGTGTGGTATTTACACATCTGTGACCTCTTTATTTCACTTATGAGGATGTCCTTAAGTTACCACCCTGTTTGACCATCCGTCTCTTGTGTGGAACCAGGGCCTGTTTTCTTGATATACTCCAAAAAGAGGCTCCAGAGATGCTGTGCTGAGAAAGGGAGTTGGGTTGGAGGGAGCAGAGGATAGTGAACATGTAACAGGGTCAAATCCAAAGTCATCCCAGGGTTACTTACAGACTACAAAGACAGTTCTCTAACGTGGCTTCAAAGAGGTTTAACCTATTGAAACCTACTTTACCAAAGACCTGAGCTTCTCTTCAGTGCTAATAAGTAAGTAAATAATCAGAAGAAAGGACAGTGTGTTTTATAGCATTCTGACTTCTAACTCCAGGGCCTGGGGCAAGTGTGGGCTAGCCCATTACAGCCAGCACCCAACCTGCTTATGAATTCACCATCTGTGATAATTATCATGTCGACACTTAATGAGTAATAGCATCGTGAAGCAGGCATTGTACGAGATGCGGTCCTGCCCGGGAGCTGTGTCATGTAAGTGCCGGGACAAAGCAGTTCAGGGTAGGATAAAAACAGTCAACTGGTGATGTTGATCGTGAATGAGTATTGGCATTTCTTTAGTGGTGCTGATTTCCTTAGCTTTTTCATTAGCTCCCACTTCATCTGCTACCAAGGAGCGAGACTTGAGATTGATGAGGTCACAGCAGAGATCTAGGAAGCAACATGGTGGCTGGTGCGCCTGGTGCCTCCTTAAATTCTCGGGTGTGCCTGGTGCCTCCTTTACATTATATGCCCAACATGGTCAGGGTGGGGTGGGGATCATAGGTTGAAGAACTAAAACTCTGGGAAAACACAAAGATTGGGTTTTATAAGTAAAGTGGTAAATTGGAATGCATCAGAGAGAGAGGGAGGATGTATTTGTGTTGTACAAGCTCACCTGACTGCTCCCTGTGCTCCAGGGGCTCCGGCCCTCTGCTCTGTGCCCTAGGGCAAGGGTAGGATAAAAACAGTCATGCCAGTTGCCACATCTCCCATTTGGCATCAGTTGGCCTAATGAGTTAGATGGGATGAGAGGAACTCAACTGATAAAGAAGTGGCAGTCGACAGTGGCCAGAGGGAAAGGGCTGTCGGGGCAGGTGGGCCTTTCAGCCCTCATGGTTAGTTGCAGGTGATACAGTGCTGAAGACAGGTTAACCAAGGATGATGTGAGGGCTGGCAAGTGAAGTCATTGCAAAGGGAAGAATTTGAGTCCAAAGAGAACATTCCAGAGGCAGTGTTCTGGGGTTCTGGCTTGTGATGAAAGTTCTCAGAAAGATGGTCAGAGCCAGCCATGATGGCACACAGCTGTCACACCAGCTTCTTGGGGTGGGGACAGGGGTTAGGCAGGAGGATTGCAAGTTGGTAGCCAACCTGGGCAACTTAGTAGAGAACTTGTCTTCAAATAAAAAGCACAGAATGCCAGAGAGTCCGCTTAGTGGTCAAGCGCTCCTGCCCTGTGGTCGGTGAGAGGCAGGAGTGAGCGCAGCATGAGGAGCTGTGGTCTGTGTGCCGCGTGTGCTGCAGGGTGTAGCTCCCTTCACCCCCATGCCATGCAGTGGAACTTGATTTGGGGCCTGGTGGCATGGGCAGCAGGTCTGTGCGTGTGGCCATTTTAATTTCCCCTGCCACTGGCCTTGCCTTAAATACCTTCCACTGCCTGCAAGCGTTGCTAGGAAACCGGAGGCCTGGCTCCTCCCGCCCAGGACAAGGCCTCAGCCAGCTTCCTGGTGGCTGAGCGGCCTGCGTCATGCTGAGGCCTGCACCACAGGCACTGTGCCGCTTTGCTCTGTGCCCTGATCTTCCCCTCCAGACCCCTCGGCTTCTTGCAGCACATACAGCGGCCATGTCCCACGTGGAAGTGCTCAGGGTGGCCTCACATTGTCAGCTACCTCTGTGTGCTTCTCCTGTGGCTACATTATTAAGATGCCTCTAACAGGCAGTGACAGTAACCCTGAATCCACATTTTGTTCCAGTGTCTGTCTCTCAGTCCCTCCTGAGCCCATCTCCTCTCATGGAAGTGGAGCTCTGGCTTCTGGGTAGTGAGAGGGAAGAAAACCTGGGTATGTTTCTGGCCCTGGGGTGCAGGAAGGAAGTATTCTTCACCACGTTTTGAAGTAGAAACTGAGTTCCTAGAAGCAGTGTCTCCTGCAGACAGGCTGACGATGTCACCTTGTTACCCTCCACTTCTCTGGGCACAGTGAGGGCACTGAGCAGGGTGAGCAAGATCTGAAGCTGTGCACGAGTGGGCTGCAACTGGGCTCTGCAGCTAATGGCAGGAAATGCTATAAGTTCTGTGGAGCTTAAAAATTTGAGACAGGGGCCAGATATTTAGCTCAGTCGTTCCGGCGCCTGTCTTGCAAGTGTAAGGGCCCAGGTTCGATCCCCCCGTAACCACGTACAGTACTGGGTGTGGAGCCCCGCAGCAGTCAGTACCACATACCACAGTGCCCGGCGTGGTGGCTCACACCTGTAATCCCGGTGCTGTGATGTGAGTTTGAGGCTGAGCTCAGGGACAACCTGAACTACAAAGCAAGACCCTGTCTCAAAAAAAAAAAAAAAAAAATTGAGACAGGCCGATGATTTAGCTCAGTGGTTCTGGCACCTGCCTTGCAAGCTCAAGGCCCTGGGTTCAATCCCTGGTAACCACATACAATACTGTGCGTGGTGACTCACACTCACCAGCAATCAGTACCACATACCACAGTGCCAGGCATGATGGCTCATGCCTGTAATCCCAGTACTCGGGAAGCAGAGGCAGGAGGATTGGTGAGTTTGAGGCTAAGTTCAGGACTAGCCTGAACTAAGAGAGACCCTGTCTCAAAAAACTAAGAAAATAAAATAAAATTGAGACAGGGTCTCCCTACGTCATGAAGTCACCCATCAGAGGCTTAAAATTGCACTATGCCTGCCTTAAAGCCCAAAGAAGTTTGCTGTGCTTGGTGGTGTACACCTGTGATCTCAAGCACTCAGGGGAGGCTAGGGCAGGAGGATTGCAGGTTTCAACCCAGCCAGGGTAATTTAGCAATGTGATGAGACCTTATGTCAAAAAACAAAAGGAACCAAGAAATTTGGTATGATGGTGGATACCTGCCATCCTAGTGTTTGGGAGGCTGAGGTTAGTGAGTTCAAGTCCAGCCTGAATTACATAGTTAGACCTTGTCTCAAAAAAACAAACACAGAAGCAAAATAAACCTTAAGAAGGTTGTTGTTTTCTGCTTGAAGCAGCCATTCACCAGTTCTGTACAACACACAGTTCTCCCCTTCAGTATTTACACTGACTACAGTCTTAATCATGCTGGAATCCAGGGACCCTGCTGACAATGGGGGGATTAGTTATGTTTCTGTTGATGTTTATCACCATGAAGAGTGGAAGGACTCTTCTCCAACGAGGCCCATGGCTTCTTGGCATTGACGTGTGTGGATGTCATAGTACTGTTTATTTCAGTTATTTATTTTCTAAGCGAGCTGTTCGGACTCCTTAAAATAATCATGGCCTGTCCTCACTCTGTGTTACCATGTAGATGTTGAATGTGATAGTACATGTGCAGTTTAACATGGAAATGTTACATATACAGATTATATGATTTATGTAAAATGAAGATATATGTGTAGATCAAGCGTGCCAAAACAGATACTGATAAAAAATACTCAGTGACAGAATTTGATGGTTTTAACTTTTTCTCCCTTTTTGTATTGCCTTTAAAAATAGAAACCAATTGTCATTTCTTAAAAACTATTCAAAGCATCATTTGGCAAAAGGTTTCCCAAGTCTGTTTGTACATCTGAAACAGGGGGAATCTTTTTAAAGTACAGGTTGTGGGGTGCCATCTGAGAGTCCAATTCTGTGAACTTGGAATACTGACACCCTGTGTTTGTAATAAGCTTTTGATGTGTCTACCCCTTGAAGGTCACTTAGGAAATATTGAGCCTAGTGAAGAAATACTCTACTAAAATATCTCTCAACAGTGGTCATGGAGTCCCTCTGAATGGTCTCGCTGTGATGAGTGCAGGGCACCTTTAATTGTTAGAAAGCTCTTCCTTTACACGGACCAACGGCCTGCTTTGTTACTAGCAGGGTAAAAACAGTTGTTTTGTTCCTCTCCCATAAGATGAATCTTCCTTGTGATGTGATTATTCCCTAGAACTTATATAATACTAGATGTAGTTTGTCATGGACTTTTGAAAACTTCGCAAGGTGTGAATTTTTAGGCTGTCTGTCAGTATTTTGCCCCTTAATTTTCCCAGCTGCAAGAGTGCCGTAAGCGTAGTTAACTGCCTGTTGGGGTCACCTCTCCATGTATACGTGTCTCCTCTGTTCTCCTGTGCGCACATCTCTAGCTTTTGTGCCTGCTCTTCCTGTGAAGAGATTTCCACACCCCGCCCTGTCCCTGTCTGCTGCCTCCAGGACTTGTTGAGGCTCTGAAAGAATGCTGCGGCTTGCCAGACTTGGTTTTCCTAGTGAGGCCTCAGCGGTGCTGGTCACCAGTGCGCTGTCCCCTTCCTTGGTTTGAACACAGCATCATTCACTTCCTCCTCTCTGATGCAGCGGCCACCTTCAGCCCTAGACACCTACACTGGTAGTTTCCTAAAACAATCAGGCTTTTGTTACTGCCTCTGTTCCCGTGATACTGACAAACTGGGGCCTCTGGTCTCCTAAACCCGAGGCAGACGCTGCACATTTATTGCTGTCCTCTTTCATCCACTTTATTCTGTTGCTTTGGGGACTTGCCCTTCCAAAGTTACAGTACCTGGAAATGTGACAAACTTATGTGTGTATGTATTCATTTTGATTATTTTCTAGCTCAAAAATGCTTTGTGTTTATTGTGCAAAACAAAAGCAACTTCAAGATGCAGAGAAAAAGTTTATCATTAACCTCGCCACTCAAAGAGGTTTCTGATTTAAAATATTCCCTATAATTTTAGCCTTTTCTCTATAGATGTGATACCGCTGTTTTGCAGAACTGAGATGATACCATGTATAATTTGCAACTGGCTTTTTAAAAGCTTTACGATGCATGACCTTTTTCGGTGTCACCGATATTTTTCTACACAGCTATTTTAATAGCAGAGTATACCACTGGATGAAGCTGCTGTGATTATGTGGCTACCTCTCGATTTGACATTCAGGTTGTTTTATGTTTTTTACTATTATAAGTAAAATTTCAATAAATACATAAACAAGTTAGAAGAGCTGTTTTGGTTTCAAAGATGTTAAATAGTGTTGCTCCCAGCTTCCCTGCCCCAGTTCATGTGATCTTTACTGCCGCTATGTGCTGAGCTACTCAAGTTTAACATTTTTATATGGTGAAATCTTCAGGTTTCTGTTTCCTTCCTCCTTGTTGGGCTTGGAAACACGTTTCTCTCAGCCAGCCCATGTCACCTTACATTCCCTTGTAGCTAGTCCTCTGGTGGGTCCATGTTTGCACACCCGTGTGGGTAGTCCATCCAGGTTGACTGTGTGCGGTGCGGTGACGCACGGGTCCCTCTGGTAGTTAGCAGCTCCATCCCTTTTACGAAGCAACAGAACAGCCCTGCAGTACCTAGAAGTGCCACCCTGGCACAAGGAATTCCCACACGGCGTTCCCTTTTGAGTCTTTTCCTACACATCCTTGTTTGATTAATTTTCCTCCACATGGGCCTGTCCACACTGTATTAATCATCTAGGTTCCATATTCCTCCGCACAGACAGACCTTATCATACTGTAGTCAGATCCTATTTCCAGACTGCTCTGAAGGGTATCCTGAGAGCAACATCACAAGTCACTCATCTTTTAGAGCTTCTTGATCTGCTCACTCCGGAGTAATGATAGCAGTAGTCATTTCATTTGGGTAGAAGGGAGGAGATTTTAAAACAGTAGGGAAAAATGGAAGAAGTCTCTCATTTGGCACTGGGAATCATACTTACTTTTTATAAGATATGTTTTCTAAGTGCCTATAAACAGGTGTTTTACAATTTTGATGCTTCAGCTGGGTGTAATCCTATAATGCTAGCATTCCTTGAGGCAGAACCAGAAGGTGGAGGCCTAGCAGCCCAAGCTCTCAAGTTCAAAGCCAACCCAGAATATTGTGAATACCTGTCTTGGGCCAAAATAAAACAACAGCAAAAAATTTTGTGTAAGTTTTTGCCATATATTATTTTAGTTCCTAATTCCCAAGTTCTGATAGTTAAACACCAGAAAATGTGCCTCTTGTCAATGCTATTATATTTTTCCTAGATTATGAGGAACATTGGAAATGCATGGGAAAGAATGTGTTGATATGTTAAGTGTCCCTCTAGGGTAGCTTTTTTTTTTTTCTTTATTGAGTTTATTGGTATATTTTAGATATGTATCATGATCACGTTCATCACTGAGGATTTGTACCTATACATGATATATCTAACCTTTTTTTTTTTGATGGTACTGGGGATCAAATTCCTGGCCTTGTGCTTCCAAGGTAGGTGCGGTACCACTCAGCCAAATCCCCAGCCCTACGCGATACATCTTGATTCTCATTTTTTCCCCATTCCTGTGCCCTTCCTACAATCTTGAAGAGTAGTTGATTTTGGAACAGGCAGATTTGTCGCCTGATGAGCACTCAACAGTTGAGTAAGCACTCAAATATTCAAATATACTCAAATATTCACTGCTACTAGTACGAATCCTTTGCTTTTTGCTGTTGGTGGTGTTTTGGTCTTGGGGGCTAAACCCACAGCCTTCACACTGGGTGATATCTACTGCATGCATTAAAAAGGGTTTTTTTTGGTTGTTTTTTTTAGGTTTTTTTGAGACAGGGTCTCGCTTTGTGGTTCAGGCTGGCCCTGAGCTCAGCCTCAAACTCACATCACAATCCTCCTGCCTCTGCCTCCCGAGTGCTGGGATTACAGGCGTGAGCCACCATGCCCGGCACTGTGGTATGTGGTACTGGTTGCTGCTGGGTGTGGGTCTCCACACCCAGTATCGTTATGTGGTTACCGGGG